>JAOUQZ010086285.1:0-16804 GCA_028564935.1 Neosilurus hyrtlii
TAGGGTGTTGATCTCCTTAGGCCACACCCTCCCTCATTACACAAATACACATCACCTGATATGCATTAAATCCAATACGCAGTCATGTTTATACAACTTGGAGTTGAAATTATGGATAACATGATTATATGGACAAAATAATCCCTTGCCTAATAATTGTGCACACAGTGTATAAGTCAACATATTGTACTCCTAAAATGGTTACTATGGCCAATGTGTCAAAATACAGTATTTTGGCACATCGGCCATAGAGTCATGGTTGAAGTACAATGTGTTGGCTTTTCATCTCTCATGGCGGCAATGGACGACGTGTAGATGTCTTTTCGGTCATACTGCTTGTTGTTGTTGCTGTTGTTACCTTTCTACCATATTAACGGCATCCAATTAGAATCATATAATCTCTATGTGGTAAAATACATTTAAACTAAATATTACACACTATAGATAGTGTACTTTGAAAAAAAAATACATTAAACTTGAGTTGAATTGAAACATTTTTTTTTTGTTCCTAAACCAACTTACCTTAATGCATAAGCCATTTTGGATCCACCGTCACCCACATCTCTGGCCAATAGACTATACCGTCTAACTGTCTCCACAAGAGGAGTCACCCCTGCCCAATGTGTTAACATCACTTCCAGGGAAAAATGACTGCTCTCCTGCAGTTCATTCCCTGCTAGTAATCCACAGGATAAAATTACCAGTTTTGTGCTTTTTATGGCCATTCATGTTAAAATAAGCATCTGCATCGCTTAAAGGTATTACATACATACAAATTATGCTGTAAGGATGACCAATACCAGTACACTTTAATGAGACCATCTCTACTCAATTCTAGAAGCCTGTCTATAATAACATCTGCCCTGCAAAATCATAAACTGGAGTGCCTAGATCATGGGGGAAACAGCTAGAACAACAACAACAATATCAAACCAACCAGGCAATTCAAACAGGCAAACAAACAAAATGTAAAGAGCCGAATGTGATCTGCAGGTCCAGAGGTTCTGGTGATGCTCTATGTATACTCTGCTGATTCCCCTGTTTAATATTTAGGCATGTGAAAAATTCTACAACATTCCACTGAAGCACAATAGGCAAATGGCTGGAATTCTTCAAGAGAAAAGCACCATAATCCTGGTCTGCATGTTCATGTATTCAAAGCATTTCCCCTACTTTTGTAGTTTTCATGTAGAAGCCAGATGAAGCAGGTCAAGGTGAGGGTGATACAGCCTGCCCTCAAAACACTTTGACATTAATTTCCACATGGGCCAAACACATTCAGCAAACAGTGGCTCAATTGTTTGTTTACTGTGGGCCAAGAAAGCACAATTTAAAAATTATGATTAACATTTAAATTTACATTTTTGTAAAATATCCAGTAACATATGTCACTTTCTGTGTTTTCACAGAAATTTCTGTGTTATAGTACATAATCACAGGTTATGGGTCTGTTTTAAAAAAAATAGCACCAGACTTCAAACTATAGTTTTTCTCGCTAACATATTTCACTTTATGTGTTGCAAGCGTAAGAAACTACCAGATGTTAGAACCCAAGCAGAAGTCTTTAAGTGTTAAATATGGCTGCCATAAAGCAAAGCAAAATAAATAAATAAATAAAATACACTCTGATATGTATTGTAAAACTGTCAGGCCTGTAACATTAATCAGATATCTTTAATCAGATATGTTAATACATACTTGTACTGTAATAACGTTTTTCTGTTTTTAAATTACTTACAGTGCCTTGCAAAAGTGTTCACCCCCCTTGGCTTTTTACCTATTTTGTTACATTACAACCTGTGGTTTTAATGTTTTTTTAATCGGAATTTTATGTGATGGATCTGCACAAAATAGTCAAAGTTGGTGAAGTTAAATATATACAAAAAATAAATAAATAAATACATACATAAACAAATAAAGAAATATATAAACAAATTTTTCAAATAAAAATCTGAAAATTGCCATGTGCATATGTATTCACCCCATTTGCTATGAAGCCCCTCAAAATTTGTGGTTCAATCAATTAACTTCAGAAGTCATATTATTAGTGAAATAAAGTCCACCTGTGTGCAATCTAAGTGTCACATGATCTGTCAGTATAAACACATCTTTTCTGAAAGGTCTCAAAAGGCTGCAACACCACTAAGCAATAGGCATCACACCATGTAGACCAGGGGTCTCAAACGCAATTCACCTGGGGGCCGCTGGAGGCGAAGTCTGGGTGAGGCTGGGCTGCATCAGGTCTTCCACAAGAAAAGCTTTGTTTTAAAATTTTTAATCTTCTCAAATTTCTTTATTTTTATTTTTTATCACAAAATAAGATAAAAAAATAAATAAACAAATTAAGAATTAAAAACAAAATGAATAAATCAATCAGTAATAAATAAATAAAATAATACTCTTAATAATAATAAAGTTCTCTGGTCAGCGATTATGAGGTTTCTTCAGTCTTCTATATCTGCTGTATTCAGATTCTAATGTCTGTATTAACAGTTCTTTAACCTTCAACCTTCTTCTGAACATGAATGGAACATTGAAGAACATGAACTGTTCTTCTGAACATGGCTTCTCTTGAAGTTTCAATCAAGCGTTTAGTCGACGCACAGAGAACATCATTTCCGCTTCCTTTTCCTTGTAACCGCAGCACGGCGGACAGCGGACAGCCCGGTAGAAGTCTCTTTTGTTTTTACGCTCGATGTTCATGTCTTTCATGATGACATGGACACCATGGCATTTGGAGATGGTAGAAAGTACCGGGACAGCGAGCACGAAAAAGGCGACTGCTCATGGACTGTTATCCATTTTTATTGTTACAGGAAAAGGAAGCGGAAATAACACCGTGCTGCTGTTACAGAAAAAGGAAGCGGAAATGACACTGTGTTGTTGTTACAGGAAAAGGAAGCGGAAATGACACCGTGCTGCTGTTGATGTCGTTTGTTTAGACCCCTTTTTAAATCATATAGAAATATATGTAATGTTCATTGTGAGAGGCAATGCAAATACAATGCAAATAAAAAACAATGACTCACAGATATCGGTTTCGTTTATCCCGCCACGTGCGCATCACTTTGATTTATTTTATCAGAGAAAGAAAGAGACCTCATATTAACCCCCTAAATGCCACTGACGTGTGTATAAATATATATATTTATTTATATACATTTACATACATATATATGTATAATGTCCTGCAGGGGCAGCAACTTAAAAACACTTTTATTTTGAAGTGTTGTGAACACAGCGCGTTAGAACGAATGTCCACGTGAGCCCAGTATAAACGAGGCAGCCAGGCCTGAAAGAAAACACTTCAGGGAAACGCTGCTGTAACTTTCACTCATTGAGAAATATTTTTCTTCTTGCATCAAACCAGCCGATGTCTCGCTCCCGGGAGCCATATACCTCACTGTTATTGGTAAGTTCGTTCAGCTCTGCCCACAACACTGTAAAGTGTCAGACATATCAGGCCGCACTAACAATAAACTTTCATATTAAGGCGGGGGCCACAAACTATCGTCCTGCGGGCCGCAATTGGCCTGCGGCCCGCGGGTTGGAGATCCCTGATGTAGACCAAGGAGCTCACCAAACAAGTGACAAAGTTGTTTAGAAGTACAAATATCCAAATTTTTGATGATCCCCCGGAGCACCATCAAATCTATCACCTTCAAATGGAAACAACCAAAACAAACCTGCCAAGAGAGGGATGCCCACCAAAACTCACCAACCGGGCAAGGAGGGCATTAATCAGGAGACCAAAGCTAACCCTGAAGTAGCTACAGAGTTCCATAGCAGAGACTTGTGTATCTGTGCATGGGACCACAATAAGCCGTACACTCCATAGAGCTGGGTTTTATAGAAGAGTGGCCAGAAAAAGCTATTACTTAGTGTAACAAATAAGAAGGCATGTTCTGAGTTTGCAAAAAGGCATGTGGACGACTCCCCAAATGTACTGAGGAAGGTTCTCTGGTCAGATAAGAATAAAATTGAACTTTTCAGCCACCAAAGAAAATGTCCGGCGCAAAGCCAACACATCCCATCACCCCAAGAACACCATGCCCACAGTGAAACATGATGGTGGCAGCATCATGTTGCTGGGATGTTTTTCGCCAG
The DNA here is from genome assembly GCA_028564935.1 of Neosilurus hyrtlii. NCBI lineage: Eukaryota > Metazoa > Chordata > Actinopteri > Siluriformes > Plotosidae > Neosilurus > Neosilurus hyrtlii. Next base: position 4,108 of record JAOUQZ010086285.1, read on the forward strand.
CAGGGACTGGGAAACTGATCTAAGTCGAGGAAAATATGGATGGGGCTAATTACAAGGATATTCTTGAGTACAACCTGTTTCAGTCTGCCTGTGATTTGAGACCGGGATGGAGGTTCACCTACCAGCAGGACAATGACCTGAAGCATACGGCAACACTCGAGTGGTTTAAGGGGAAATATTTAAATGTGTTGGACTGGCCTAGTCAAAGCCCAGTCTGCAATCTAATTGAAAATCTGTGGTCAGGCTTGAAGATTGCTGTTCGCAAGTGGAAACCACCCAACACAAAGGAGCTGGAAAAGATGGGTCTACAAAGTACTGACTTTAGGGGGTGAATAGTTATGCACACTGAAGTTTTCTGTTAACTTGTCCTATTTGTTGTTTGCTTTACAATAAAAAAAATCATATCTTTAAAGTTGTAGGCATGTTCTGTAACTGAAATGATGCAAACCTTCAAACAATCCATTTTTATTCCAGGTTGTGAGCCAACAAAACATGAAAAATGCCAAGGGGGGTGAATACTTTTGAAAAAGCACGTAAATATTAGTATTTATTAAATAAACTGATTAGACTGCAAACATATTTTTATATGGCTTCAGATTAAAAATATACCAAATGAGGGAAATTTTTTATGTAAAACCAGCATTTTCATGTTTCCCCAACACTGTTATATATTAAATCATCCATTGATTCATTTTCTGAACCGCTTAATCTTAATTAGGGTAGCAGGGAGGCTGGTGCCCATCTCTGTTGATTCTGGGCGAGGGCAGAGTACACCCTGGACGGCTCGCCAGGCCATCACAGGGCAGAAACATGCTGACGGAAATGCAGCCTCTCACCACAGACAGTGAGAGACATGGTGAGCATTTGATAACCCAGTTAGCTGCACTAGGGGGTTATATATATTCATTACATAAATATGATTTCTAACATATATTTACTATATGTCTATTAGAAAACTCTAGAGTAGATATGTACTGTAAAATTTTCTATAGTGTTTTCTTTTTTAATTGGTATTAAAGAGGAGTTTCAAACAATTACTTGTTTGTAATACTCCTGACAGCCTGAGTATTGGTACTGCTTGTAAATTTTAAAAAGGTGCATGTTGATAATGATTTAAAACAATACAGTTCAGAGTATAAGCTAAAAAAGCAACATCAATGAACAATTCAATGTCGCTTAGTATATGATTCATTCATTCATTCATTCATCTTCTTCCGCTTCTTCCGGGGGTCAGGTCGCGGAGCAGCAGCCTAAGCAGTGAGGTCCAGACATCCCTTTCCCCAGCCACTTCCTCCAGCTCTTCCAGGGGGACGCCAAGGCGTTCCCAGACCAGCCGAGAGACGTGGTCTCTCCAGCGTGTTCTGGGTCGGCCCCGGGGTCTCTTCCCGGTTGGACATGCCCAGAAACACCACACCAGGGAGGCGTTCGGGAGGCATTCTAGTCAGATGCCTGAGCCACCTCAACTGGCTCCTCTCAACGCGAAGGAGCAGCGGTTCTACTAGGAGTTCCTCCCGAATAACAGACCCGGAGGGTGCATTCCACCCTTTTCCTACTGAGAACCATGGCCTCGGACTTGGAGGTGCTGATTCTCATCCCAGTCGCTTCAAACTCAGCTGCAAATCGCTCCAGCAAGAGCTGAAGGTCCTGGCTCAATGGAGCCAAAAGGACAACGCCATCTGCAAAAAGCAGAGACGAGATTCTACGGCCACCAAACCAGAATCCCTCAACACCTGGACTGCGCCTAGAAATTCAATCCATAAAAATTATGAACAGAACTGGTGACAAAGGGCAGCCTTGGCGGAGTCCAACCCCCACTGGAAATAAATTTGACATGTTGTTACCAATGCAGACCAAGCTCTGGCTCCGGCAATACCGAGACCAAACGGCCCGTAGCAACAAGTCCGGTATTCCATATTCCCAGAGCACACCCCCCAAGAAAGCCTTCTCCAAGTCCACAATGCACATGTGGACTGGTTGGGCAGACTCCCATGCCACCTCCAGGATCCTGCAAAGTGTGTAGAGCTGGTCAAGAGTGCTGTGGCCGGGACGAAAACCACATTGTTCCTCCTGAATCCGAGGTTCAACTATCGACCGGATCCTCCTCTCCAGTACTCCTGAATAGACTTTCCCGGGTAGGCTGAGGAGTGTGATTCCACGATTGTTGGAACGCACTCTCCGGTCCCCTTTCTTAAAAAGGGGAACTACCACCCCGGTTTGCCAATGCAGAGGTATGGCCCCCGATAACCACGCAATGTTGTAGAGACGTGTCAACCAAGACAGTCCTACCACATCCAGAGCCTTGAGGAATTCAGGGTGGATCTTATCCACCCCCGGAGCCTGGCCACAGAGGAGCTTTTTAATTACCTCAGTGACCTCAGCCCCAGCGATAGGTAGACCCCCCAGGCTCTTCCTTTTCCACAGAGGCTTTGGTGGGATTGAGGAGGTCCTCAAAGTATTCCTTCCACCTCCACTGTAAATAGTGTTTGTGGAGTACCGCTTTCCCCTCCTGAGGCGCTGGATGGTGGGCCAGAACCTTTTCGAGGCCAACCAATAATCTTTTTCCAGGCCCCTTAGCGAACTCCTCCCACACCCAAGATTTTGCATCGACAACAGCCCGGGCTGCAGCACGTTTGGCCTGTCGGTACCTGTCTGCTGCCTTGGGAGTCCCACAGGCCAAAAGGACCTGATAGGCCTCCTTCTTCAGCTTGACAGCCCCCCTCACCACAGGTGTCCACCACCTGGTACGAGGGTTGCCTCCACGACAGACACCGATGATCTTCCAGCCACTGTCTCTCATCTGTCCAGAAAGCACATTACTGTGTACAACTGTTAAAATTAGTTGGCAGTTATATAATGTCAGGAATGTAACAAAATGTAGTATACTGTGGCCTGTTTTTATCAACTCACAGGAAAGGAAGGACACATACTTAACAGGCGGAATAATAACACATGCATCTTCTTAGTATGTTAATTACAAAAACTTTTTGAAAGCTTATAATAACTTTTCAGGGAGGAAAAAGTATTGTATAGCAATTTTTGGAGTCAGAATTTAGACTTAAGCTGAAAAATGCAACATAAATGAAAAAATGTATGTCTCTTAATTAAATAATCATCTATGACAACCTAGAAAACACTGGGTACAATGGTTAACATTCTGGGGTAGCCCTTTTCATAATTTTACATATATCTGTTTATTAACAGATATACGAAAAATTAATGGTCCACAGTATCTTAGCAAACGTCTTGTTTATGATCCAGCTCACCCACTTAGATCAAAAGGTGAAGTCTGCTTAGTGATACTTTGAATACTGAGGACTACTCCAGGGGGCAGAGCTTACTCTTACAAAGCCCCATTATTATGGAATAAACTTCCAGTTTATGTTAGGGATTCAGACAAAGTCACTGAGACTAGGCTGAAAACTTACTTGTTTAGTCAAGCATTTTGTTAATAGGCTTTTATTAGTTAAAGTAGAAGATCTGGGGGTTCTCAGGCATAGAGAGTTCTGGTAAACTGTGATGTTGGGATGCTGTCGCTCCCTCACTCTTCATGCTCACCCAGTTCCATTGACAGTGGAATGGCTGATTGCCCAGTGTTACAGGGTGCCTTCAAGTCTGCCATCCTTCTGTTTTCTCTCTTTTTAGTTATCATGCCATAGTTAGTCATGCCGAAGTCCCTGCTTGCACCCAGCACTAATAAACTCTTCTTTACCATTACATTGTAATGAGCATGCTTAACAACCTCCCTCCTCTCTCTCTCTCTCTCTTTTTTCTGAGGTACACATGCTTCTTCTTGGATGCCGATGATCCTGATCCTCCTGATCCTTCTACTTTGTGAGTCCTGTGGTTTGTCCTGGTGTCCTGATGCTGGCTGGAATTCTCATCTCGGAAGCCCCTCGCTCCTGCTGATGAAGATCCACATGGGCTTAGATCTGCACTCAGCGACTGTGAAGACAACTTTTCACTGCTGGTGATATAACTCTTTTGCTACAATTGTTTAGGACTTACAGTTGTGGTATGCGGACTACATGCTGGACTGTAATACAGTTTCCTTATATGGTTTGTATTTTTACGGTTTACCCAAATGAGGATGGGTTTCCCTTTTGAGCCTGATTACTCTCAAGGTTTCTTCCTCGTGTCAACTGAGGGAGTTTTTCCTTGCCACTTTCGCCACGGGCTTGCTCATTAGGGATATGTAGGGGGTTGTGTAGGGGGTTGTAGAAAAATGTTTAAATTCCTCCTTAAATTACTTTTATTATGAAAAGCTGCTTTGTGACAATGTCAATTGTAAAAAGCGCTATACAGATAAAACTGAATTGAATATTATGACAAAAAAACATTTCCTAAAACTTAATGTTTGGATTATAATATGGGTGATAATTTACTTGTACACATATATTTATTTTTGCTCAAAAAAAAGAAAAATTTTCGAACCAAGCCAATGGTGTGTGTGTGTGTGTGTGTGTGTGTGTGTGTGTGTGTGTGTGTGTGTGTGTGTGTGTGTGTGTGTGTGTGTGTATGCTAGTTATATGAAAAATTATGACTTGTCTGAAATTCTAGTAACTTTCCTGGAAATCCCTCTAAATCCAGGTTCATAAACACATCACATTTCCTGCTTTTGAATGAACACCCAAGGTGATATTTCTGCAATGTGGGCATAGCTGTGTGTGTGGGGCCATTACAAGGGTTAAATGAATAAGAATAATGCCATTTATATGCATGTATCTGGCCGAGTTTCCAATAAGCAGATTCTAACATTATATTTACCATTGTGTAATTTAAGTTATGTAATAATTTGATAATAAGCCCTTTCACAGTGTTTTGTTTCCCATGCAGATGTGCACTCGCAAATGATTTAGTGAAGTGAATGATTTATATCATTACAATGCACAATTTATTCTATAAGCACATGGCAATGCAATGCATATAGAACTGCTACACAATTCCTTCTTAACCATGTCAAAAAACAAAACACTAATGATTGAACATGATAGAGCAGAGTGTTTCCAGGTGCTTCACTCATTCTTTGGGTAATATTCCATAACTTTTCTAAATGTAGTGGTCATTACTTGATTATAATACTGATGCTCTCTGGAATTTAACAGAAGATAATATCATACAGTATATAGTATATGCCTGCAGAAAAGGGGGAAAGCACAGCTTGTGGTCTCATGAGTTCCCTAATAATTTAATTTGTAGTAAATCCAGCCAATTTGATTATACCAGTTAAAATTTATGAAAGATTTCTTTTACACTGCACCAGTGTTTATGCTGTGTAGTAGTATTGCACCCTCAGGAAAAGAAAGCCACTAAACTGTACTGTTTCCTTGCTACTATGGTGGTACCATACTGTGTGGTACCGTTTGTGTGCTTATTTTTCTTGTAAAGATGTATAAGCTATATATTTAAAGTATTACTATTAACTGCTATTAAGGTACAACAGCGATTCTTAAGGTGTCGTTATTGTTACATTACATCCACATGCCATGTAAAAGACACATACATGAGGAAGAAAACATGTTGTCTTTAGTGTACCACCCCAGTGACAAGGAACAGTAAGATGTTCATCTGACGATGAAGGCTTATGATGGACTAAATGTTTTTGCTTTAGTAACTTGGAATTTGTGCAGAAGAAAGTAATAGGGCTGGACAGTGGTGTAGTGGTTAGTACATCAACGTCACAGCAAGAGGGTCCTGGGTTCGTGTCCCTTGTTAGGTGTGGGCTTTTCTGTGTGGAGTTTGCATGCACTTCCCGTGCTTAGGTAGGTTTTCTTCAGGTACGCCGGCTTCCTCCCACACTCCTAACTGGCTTTTCCAAATTGCCCCTAGATGTGAGTGTCACTGTGTGTGTTAGCCCTGCGATGGCCTGACAAGCTGTTCAGGGTATACTCCGCCTTCACCCAGTGTTGGCTGAGATAGGCTCCAGCATCTAACAGGATTAAATGGGTGAGTGAGGAAAACGTCATGATGAATGGTGAAATAAGAGATTTTCACTCGCATTACTAGGATACATATAAAACTGTTTCGAAGGAGAAAATGTGGAGAGCGATTAGAAAGCGTGTGTCGGGTCCTGAAGGAAATACCGCAGTGAAACATCACCCATTAACCGATCGAACATGACCTCTACACCCTTCCCTTCTCCAGAAAGCTTCAGCAAACAAGCAGCTGAGAAAAAGCCGCTCGCTGTAGCACATGTTTAATACAAATGATCCGTGTAGATGTACTCACCACCCGTCACACCACACTCGCACGATCCGCCTCCTCTTCTCGGGACTGCAGGTGACTGCCACCGGCTTCCCCTCCGTCACCTCTCCGTTTTTTATCATCGTTTTATCGCCTACAGATTTTATTCCCAGGGTACTGGGACTGAAGACAAAACGGACAATTATTCACCGTGTGACACTGAACAGCTCGTACGCCCTCTTGACCGGTCGTGTTTTCGGTATTTACATTGACGCTCCGGAGCCGTGGGGTAACGCCTCCTCTTCTTGCCGGGGAAATGACGTCACGAGGACACTGAGTCGTACGATGAATGCCTCCAGTCAACACAGAGCCAATGGCGCACTGACTACGCATACATACTAGAGTACTACACAGTGTACTTCAATAACCCGTCACTATTGGCTAGTTTTTACCCCAGAGGTAGTGGACGAGGCAGGTGACGGCTCCAGCGCAACCGACCCATGTACTCTGTCCCTTTTCCGAAAACATTCAGATTTTTAGACTGTACTTTTGAGGGTACATTTATATTTACAGTATATGCATACTATTGTCTTCTACAACTCTACTATTACTACTACGAATAATAATAGCAATCATAATAATAATTATTATTGTTATTATTATTGTTGTTGTTGTTGTTGTTATCTTTAAGTAAATCAAAATTTAAATAAAGTTTAAAAATCTTTATAAAATTTTATTTTCTGGGACATTGTTGGCTTGGTGGTAAGGTACTGGATTACTGATCCAAAGGTCAGGGGTTCAATCCCCACTATCACTGGGTTGTCACTGCTGTCCCCCAGTGCAGCTAACTGGGATATCAAAGACCAGCCATGTCTCTCACTGTCTGTGGTGAGAGGATGTTAAAGAACTATTGCTGTCTTTCGAAAAGAGTAGGCTGCATTGCCGTCAGCATGTTTCTGCCCTGCGATGGCCTGCCGAGCTGTCCAGGGACTCTGCCCTTGCCCAGAGTCGGCTAAGATGGGCACCAGCCTCCCTGCAACCCTAATTAGGATTAAGCAGTTCAGAAAATGAATGAATGGAAAATACCTAGTTTTTGCTGTTACTGTTAGTTCTTTGTTTTCCTGCACAGTATATACTTGAACTCCAAAAGAGAGGTATTTAAAGAAAGGCAGTTTTTTTTATTGAATTGAATAGACATTTAATATCAGGGGCTATTCAGTGACAGCCAGCTCACCTTTGGTGCTTAAGTGTTATTCAACAATCTTCATATAATAAGCTATATAATAGTTTTCTTTACATGACTACTTGAACGTAATATTTACTCACCCTCATTTGCGCTTATTCCCTTTTAGGTTTGCAGAAAGGCTGGAGCCTAAACTCAGTTAACACTGGGCGATGGCAGGGTGTACCCTGAACAGCTTACCAAACAATCACAGGGCCAACACTCATACAACCTTTCACACTCACATATAGAGGCAATTTGAAACAACTCTGTGCACCTCACTGTGGGAGGAAACAGGAGTACCCAGAGGAAACCCACATAAGCACAGGGAGAACATGCAAACAGAAACACCATCACCAAGCCCGGGACTCAAACCCAGGACCTTCTTTCTGTGAGGCAGATGTGCCAACAACTATGCCACCATGCCACCTGACTAATATACTTGAAATAATGCGTAACATTTTAGTCTAAAATATATAGTGATCAAATGGTGTGCTGTGTCTGCAAAACATTTAAAATGTGCAATGAATGAAACTGAATAATAAAATAACGTACATATTGAATACATTCATTAAAGCATTCTTTTGCCGAACTGATTATTCCTATGATGGTTGCGGAAAGGCTGGGGCTCATCTCAGCTGACACTGGGAGAAGGTGGGGTACACCTTGAACAGTTCGCCAGTCCATCTCAGGGCCAACACAGACATAACCATTCACTCTCTCACTCACACCTAGGGACAATTTGGAATAGTCAATTAGCTTAATGTGCATGTATTTGGACTTTGGGAGGAAACCAGAGTATCTGGAGGAAACCCACACAAGCATTGAAAGAACACTCCACACAGAGAAGCCAGGACCTTCTTGCTGTGATGCAGATGTACTAACCACTACACCATCATGGTGCCCACGTATGAAATACAAAAGTAATGTAATAATGTTGAATTTAAGAGTTGATTTCCATTTATTGGTGCTACTTCTTTTCGCGCACCAGCAGGTGGCGCCCAAACTCAAAGTATGAAAATCAGTGTTCGACATATTCTCCCATATACAAAATAAACGGTTCTGTGAGGGATGTTCAAGGGTTCCGTTGATAAAATATTTCCTCCTTCAAAAGATTTTTCTTGGAACCCCTTAGGGAAGAGTGCTGTGAAAGTGATTTCATGTGCAGTGCATATGTAGATCATGATCCTGTTGAAAATCCATCTTGGTCTGAGCAGCTACCAGCTGTCCAAAACATAGCTAAATGCTGCAAGATAATAGGTAATTGTTTCTAAATTAATGTTACTAATGCAGTTTGTTGACCAGTTTATTCAAGTGATCAGGAAGTAATCTGATTAATTGGTGTTTCGGAAGCTGGGAGCTGGTCAGCTTTTAAACTGGATTTTTCAGGGTTCAACAAATGTTTAAGGTTTTTTTCCCTAATAGCTGTATTGTTGTTTAATTTTTCTCAAAATAATTTGTTGCATTAATAGCAGTGATTTAGTAAATTTTCAATATTAGGATTTGTGTTTTGGACAGCTGTTTCTTCAGCAGGGGAAGATATAGCTAATGTCAAGTTTTCCAAACACTGCTGTGATACATTGTTTATTCTCATAAATCTCAGGAATTAATTTTCACAAAATATGCCTGAACACTTCCACTGGTCAATTTTATTCATGGCAGAATTTAACTCAACTATACTACTGCTGCTCCTACTACTATCATCATCATCATCATCATTATAAGAGCAAGTTTTATTAATTATCTTTCCTAAAAAATTAAACGTTTGCTATTTTTTAAATATTTCTCAAACGACCATGATATCGACATTACATTGCTCCAATATTCAGATACTGGCTCTGAAAATCCAGTTTACTGAGAAAAAGGGTTAAGCATGTGTCAAGTTACGAGTTTAGTTCTTCTTTAATTCTTCTTCTTAATAATTTAAATTTGCACCTATACATTTTTTTCATTCCATTTGTGCACAAACATTAAACGACTATCTAAAAGCAAAACAAATTAAAACAAAAAAAAAAGATTTTTAATCCATTTGCATGCGTGTGTGTGTGTGTGTGTGTGTGTGTGTGGAGAAGTTATATTCCTCTTTTTCTCAAAGAAATACTGACTCATGCCCAAAACAAAATGTATGTGATAAAGTCTCATTTTAAACAGCTCCACAAAGCTCCACAAAACTTACGTAAGAGGAAAGTTACAGACTTTACCCCCAGTAAAGATAAAGGGAGGAAAGAAAAAGGTGTAGCGGCGTTGTGGTGTAGTGGTTAGCACATCTGTCTTAAAGCAAGAAGGTCCTGGGTTTGTGTCCTGGGCTCAGGTGTTTCTGTGTGGAGTTTGTATGTTCTTCCCATGTTTGTGTGGGATTCTTCGGGCTGCTCTGGTATCCTCCCATAGTCAAAAATGCACATTAGGTAAATTGACTGTTCCAAATTGCCCCTAGGTGTGAGTGTGAATGGTTGTGTTGGCCCTGCCTATTGTCTGGAGAGTCGTTCAGGGTGTACTCCACCTTCACCCAGTGTTGGTTGAGATGAGATCCAGTCTCCCCGCGAGCCTAGTAGGGTTAAGTGGTTCAGCAAATGAATGAGTGAGTGAATGAGAACTAAATGCTGCTAGTCTCGCGTTAACTGTGGAGGAGAGACACTTGAATAATGTAACCTCCACTAGCATCATATTCCTACATTTGTTTACTTTGAGAATTAATTTAGCAAGCAGAGCAGCCTAGTGTCAAGGTCTTGAGCATTGTTACTGAAATAAAAATGGTCCCTGACATTTCCAGAGGAACGTTTCATCTGTCGTTTTACAGGACACCAGTACTGGAGTGATGTGTAGGGGGAAATCCATTAACTTGGATGATACTTTTTTCTGTAGCTAAATGATTAAAGCTTTGTCTGATCTGTATTCACAATTCTTTGTTGGTGACAGAATAAGACTGTAGAATCGCTACTGCATTCTGGTATTTGGCTATTCTGTTATTATTTCTGCCCTAACTTTGCATGAAGTCAGTAAAAGAGTATAAATCCACTTTAAAAAATGATGGCCCCAGTTATCTGAACACATTCCTTCTCTTTAACTACAGTTTCATAAGTTTTGAACTCATGTTTACAAGTTTTCTAAAAATACACCTAAATGAATCCACTGTCAGGATAGTGGTTAATTTTATCTCGGTTGTTCTTTAACTTGTGTCTGTAGGTTAGAAGATGAAAATGGAAGGAAGAGATTTGTGCCAAGAAAATACCAGGAAATGCATACAAGTTACCATTATTCAGAAGAGATGCAGTATGAAGTGAAAGGAAAGTGGTAAACATGCGATTATTAGTCCAGCTGAGAATTAAATCTAAGAAGAAACAGTTTAAATTAAAGTTAATCAATAGTCCTATTAACATAAGTGTCAGTTGACATGGATATAGATTAAGTTATCTTCACCAGGTATAGCTGCCATCAGTACAATGCTTTAAACTGTTTGAAAAAGATTTTATATAAGAAATGAAGTAAATCCATGTTTAATCACTTAAAGATTTTGACAGTTAAATGCTTATGATGAATAAAATTAAAAAAGTATGTAATGTTGGATAATTCCAAAATGTATCAATTCTAACAATACTAACGGCATTAAATTCAGTTTAATCACAAAATGCAATAAATCAGTCCCAAGAGCCAGATAAGACAATTTTTGAATAATTTACTGTCAGGCAAATATAGCTGATAACAGTTAACATTTAACATTTTTTATTTTTATTTATTAGTTTGTTTGTTTGTTTGTTTGTTTGTTTGTTTAGATTCATCCCTAATTTAATTTTACTATGTTAAGCTGCTTTGTGACAATGTCAATTGTAAAAAGCGCTATACAAATAAAACTGACTTGACTTGACATTTGTGGAGCTAACAAAACTAATAGAAATATATTTAGCTCAAAAAGACTTAGAACTTGCTCTAAAAAAATAATTGGCAGGGCAGACATATTTGACCATTCACATAAATCAGTAAGAGTAAATGTTCTTGGTGCTAAAACTTTGCATTCAAGCAGGTTAATTGTCACGTGGGATCAAGCTAAATGCATTTTTAATGACACAGACTACAGCAGAAAACAAGAGTATTTGTTTAGCATGCTTAGAAAATAAGCTATACTGGATAAATGTAATGTAATGGTTGGTTTTGTCCAGGTGCAATAAAGCAACAGTTACGGAAATGCTTGCTTGCTTTAGCTATAAAAGGGCACTACATGTCTGCTCCGCCATTGTGCAGCATTGAAGTGTTGAGTAGAACTGACAGCTAAAAATGAGAAAGCTAGGTGAATGACTATCAATTACGTCTCTATAAGGACTGTGTACTGGAAAAAAAATGTGAAGCATAATTATTTAAATCTTTTTTACTCAACCGTTTTTAGTTTGTAGATGTAAATAATGATTTCTCTGTAAGTTCTAATGTTAAGTTTGGTGTTCCACAAGGTCCTAGGCCCACTGCTTTTTTCTCTATACCTGCTCCCTTTGAGTAATATTATGTTTTCAAAGTGCTGTATCAAACATCAAAGTGGAACAAAGTGTGGAAGAAAAAGATGCACAAGCAGCAGGGATGACTGCAGCCTGAAGAGGATTGTCAGTTAAAGGCCATTCATAAGTGTCGGGGAGCTTTTGGACATGGGCCTCATTCCTCATCAAGCCTCTCTTGAACATCAAACAACATCAGAAGCATTTTACCTGGGCTAAAGACAAAAGAACTGGTCTGTTGCTCAGTTGTCCAAAATCCTCCTTTCTTATGAGAGCAAATTTTGCATCTCATTTGGAAACCAAGGTCCCAGAGTCTGGCGAAAGAATGGAGAGGCACACAATCCAAGATGCTTGAAGTCCAGTGTGAAGTGTCCACAGTCTGTGTTGATTTGGGGAGCCATGTCAAGTCAAGTCAAGTCAGTTTTATTTGTATAGCGCTTTTTACAATTGACATTGTCACAAAGCAGCTTTAGTACATAGTAAAATTAAATTAGGGAGGAATCTAAAAATTTTTCTCTACAACCCCCTACACATCCCAAATGAGCAAGCCTGTGGCGACAGTGGCAAGGAAAAACTCCCTCAGTTGACACAAGAAAGAAACCTTGAGAGGAACCAGGCAATCATTTGAGTGAAGCCATAAAATACAAACCATATAAGAAAATTTCATTACAGTAGACAAGGTCTTAACCACAAGTGTGCCTCTGTCCACCCAGCAGTATAAATGGGTACCAGTAAAAAAATTCATTACAGTCCAACATGTAGTCCGGTTGGTTTTACCACAACTGTAAGTCCTAGATAACTGCAACAAGAGAGTCTA
>JAOUQZ010086330.1:0-16800 GCA_028564935.1 Neosilurus hyrtlii
AGTGTCGCCAAAACACCAACAGCTGCAGAAACATGCGTACGCCAGCCATGAAGTTTGCGTGAAGCACCGCACATTTCACTCTTGATACATCTGAACTTTGCCGTGGGAAAGTGCGTACGTGATGTTTTTGTGTGTACGCACCCTTTGTACATGAGGCCCCTGATCTTTGGAAATCTTTGATTTCCAGAAATCCAGTGCTTTGCCTCCACTACAAAAGCACACTGCTCAAGCAAAGCAGATAGACTTTCATATGCAAATATGCAAACATCAGAAGGACAAGATGAGGAAAAAGGTCAAAACAATTAAAAAACTCCATAAACCAAAGAGAAGCACAGGATTCTTTTTGTCAGCGTCACCATTACAAAATAGCAAAATGGGCCGAAGTAGTTCAGGCCAGATAGTTTTGGTTAGTGTATTGCTGGGAATGATATCAATATTGGATACAATTCTGATTAATATAAGAAAGGCAAATAAAAAAAGCATGATAGAATATGAAGTGAGGTATATTGAGAAGAGAGGTGATGACAGAGACATGACAGAATGGGGATTGATGAATACACAGTTTTGGGTTGTAGATTGATAAATATACTTTTCTTTGCTTTTAAGGAGAAAACTTGACTTTGTTATTATTCCTGGAAATGGTGTCCTGGTGTGAGTGCATGATTAAAACCCTATAAAAGCCTCTTATGGTGGTTTCAGCAGTGAGCATCACATAGCTTCATGTGAGCATTAATATGCTGTACGTCCTGTTAGGGGTCATTAACGACTAACCTTAAACAGGAGAAACCAGACTGGGACATGAGTTTGAGTGCAAGAAGGCATATGGTTTACAGTAAAAACCATTCCCCACTTATTAATCTAACATAGAAACCAGCAATCAGAAATCATCCACACAATCATGGACATTTTGAATCTTACATCTTCTTACACAGCAAAAGCTGTTTACCTTGTTTGTCGTAACCAATCTGTAACTAGCCTACTTATTAATATCTGACTTTTTGACTCAATAAAAAAATGAAGTAATGAATCACATTAATTATATGAGATGGTGAGTTAATAAAAATAATTTATATTACAGATGAAACAATAAATCATTTACATTAGTGAAATATGTGCAATTGATTTCTCCTTTAATATAACTGGCACAAGTTTTACTTTTTATAAAAACTTTTTATTAGAGAAATTGTCTTATTTTATTTACCATGTAAATGTATGTAAAACTTAATGGTCTTATCTTAGTAATGTCATATCTTGAAGTTTTTTAAGATATTTTTATTTGGTATGTTTTGTAGTGAATGAGATAAATAAAAAAATAAATCCACTCACCACTGAGCCACATGAGCAAAAGATGTAACCTCATGATGAACAAATAGCTGTCAGTGTAAGAAATAGAAAATAATCTCATGAATGTTCAAACAAGAAAAAAAATGCACCAGTCTGAAAAGTCTGAGATCTTAAAAGGGACATTCTAATTTTTTCTTAAAATAAGTGTTTTTTTAATCTGCCAGAGACACAACTTTGGGACAGAAATATAGCATAAAATACATAATATGTTTCAAATTTAAGTTTAAATAGTATCGAATTAAAAAAATACTTTTTTTTAGTAAATCACAGCATTTGGTTACTACTTTAAATTTTTAATCAAGTCAGATTTTTCCAAAACAAAACCAAAATAACATCTCAAATGATAAGCCAACAGCTGATCATACCTCTGAAGGAAATACTTGCCGACTGTTATTTTTTCAGTAGCTCTGTATGTTTATGATCTTTAGAGCAAGTGGCTTTCTGTAAGTCCTACATGGGAAGGGAACTCTTGACATTTCAGATTTCTTATGCAAACACTTCTTGAGCATCACAGATTGGCAGAATGGAGGGAGTATTCATGCGGTTAACCAATTTCCCTATAGAAGTAGTATGAGTGTGCTTATGTAAACAAAAGCAGAACATGGAAATACCCAGAGATTGTCTTAAGTCAACCTAGGATGTGTAGAGTAGAATTTTAATGATGCACAGACACACTAATTATACTGTAGCTATAAATGTTGTAAACTTTTGTAAAGCTAGAAAGACCAGGTGCATGCAATAATGTGATGGTATCCTATTTATCTGTTCACTGTTCCAAAAATTTAAGATTATTTTAAGCCTTTGCCACTAACAAAGATGTTTCCATAAGGTAACATTAAGTAAGAATATGCATTTTTAGTCAATAGAGGAGCAAGTTCAGAGAAGGAGGGGTCTGCTGGGCGGTCTGGGGTCCTCCCCCAGAATATTTTTTGGAAATATGTAATTTGGGGCCACCTTGAGTCAAAAATTTAGAATTTAAATCAAGAGGGTTTTGTCTTTAAACTGACACAATTTAAAAAATGTTATTTATGCCATTTTAATTTTAATATCTAACTTTCTATTTACATTTTATAAAAAAAATTAAGTATTTTTGATTACAAAAGATATAGTTGCAGTTTATCAGTAATAATAATAACAATAAAAGGAAGAATATGGTAATGATAATATCAATGCTAGTAGTAGCAGTACCAGCAGCAGTAGTAGAAGTATTCCCAATATTATTAACAGTACTACTGCTAACACTAATTATTCGTATATTATTAAAAGCATAAGTAGGTTATGTGACTCAGCTGGGATCTGAACGCTCTCTGGACCAACTCCAAATTTGCCCACTCTGCTCATTTCTGCAAAATCCACTTTAGCCGATTAATATGTTAGTGCTACCTTCTTAGCTGCATCTATCTGGGAATGTTCAGCTGAGTGATGGTAATAAGGTTTGTTTTGAGGGTTTTTTTCAGTGGTTTCTCAGTCTTATATGTTTTACCAATTGCAAGTTGTCTTCACTCATGGTGAAAAACGCTATCTAACAATACGTAGCTTAAGGGGGTGTGCAAGGCTGTGATGTGTATGGGTATTTTCAGTCTCCTAGAGCACAGAGGATGCATAGAAATGAGGGGCAATGTGCCAATGTTTATATATTGTGTAAAATGTCACGTATGAATAAATACATAATAGTATGTAGTAATACATCATGGAAGCATTAATAGTAAATTATTAGTAAATAAATACCAAAGAAGAATATTTATTAAAAAATGTACAGTAGAAGACAAAAATGAATGTATAAACCAACATTTTTATTTTAATTTGAACTCCTTTGTTCCAATTAACCTTTTTTTCCACCAGCACTTTCACTACAAAAGCACACTGCTCAAGCAAAGCAGATATATGCAAATATGCAAACTACAGAAGGGAAAGATGAGGAAAAAGGTCAAAGCAATTAAGAAAATCCAGAAACCATTTCTGGGAATGATATCAATATTGCCAAATTCTTATTAATATTTGGTATTGATAAGAAATAAAATTTAAAAAGGATGATAGAATATGAAGTGAGGTATATTGAGAAGAGAGGTGATGACAGAGACAGGACAGAATGGGGATTGATGAATACACAGTCTTGGGTTGTAGATTGATAAATATACTTTTCTTTGTTTTTAAGGAGAAAACTTGACTTTGTTATTATTCCAGGAAATGGTGTCCTGGTGTGAGTGCACAATTAAAATCTCATTTCTATCTATTGATATTGTTTAGTGATAAATATTCTTTGGAAATTATTTAGATTAGGAAACTGATACCTTTTCAAGTGGGAAACTCAATTTTGTCCAAAATTCAGTCAGCCTGAATATTTTCATGACTAACACGTCATTTGTGGTATTTTACACAAAATATATTCCCTAACCCTAATTAGGGTGGTTTCAGCAGTGAGCAACACATACATTTTGGTTTTGAAAGCTTCATGTGAGAATTCATATGGTGTACGTCCTGTTAGGGGTCATTAATGACATGTTTGGATAGAAATGAAAAAGGAACATTTACTTTAAGTAAATCATGCATTGATGCAGGTTCTGCTCTGCACACTCTCGACACTCGTACAGGGTATATAGAGACAATATACTAATATGTAAAATTATGCAATATGCATTGCAATTATTCCTCCTCTTTCTCACTTTTACTCTTTCTAACTCTTACAATTTCCCACTCTTACTTTCATATTCTTACTCTTTCTGACTCTTACTCTTTCTGACTCTTACTCTTTCTGACTCTTACTCTTTCTCATTCTTACTCTTTCTAATTCCTACTCTTTCTGACTCTTACTCTTTCTCACTCTTACTCTTTCTGACTCTTACTCTTCCTCATTCTTACTCTTTCTAATTCCTACTCTTTCTGACTCTTACTATTTCTCACTCTTACTCTTTCTGACTCTTACTCTTTCTGACTCTTACTCTTTCTCATTCTTACTCTTTCTAATTCCTACTCTTTCTGACTCTTACTATTTCTCACTCTTACTCTTTCTCACTCTTACTCTTTCTGACTCTTACTCTTTCTCATTCTTACTCTTTCTAATTCCTACTCTTTCTGAATCTTACTATTTCTCACTCTCACTATTTCTCACTCTTACTCTTTTTTATTCTTACTCTTTATGACTCTTACTCTTACTCATTCTTACTCTTTCTAATTCCTACTCTTTCTGACTCTTACTATTTCTCACTCTCACTATTTCTCACTCTTACTCTTTCTGACTCTTACTCTTTCTGACTCTTACTATTTCTCACTCTTGCCCATTCTTATTCTTACTCTCTTATTCTTACATTTTCTTGTTCTTATTCTTTCTCACTCTTACTCTTTCTCACTCTTACTATTTCTCACTCTTACTCTCTCTCACTCTTACTCTTTCTTTCTCTTACTCTTTCTCACTCTTACTCTTTTTTATTCTTACTCTTTCTCACTCTTACTCTTTCTAATTCTTGCTCTTTCTTATTCTTACTATTTCTGACTTACTATTTCTCACTCTTACTCTTTCTTATTCATAGTATTTCTCACTCTTACTTTTTCTGATTCTTACTCTTTCTTATTCTTACTCTCTCTCACTTTCTGACTCTTACAATTTTTCACTCTTTATTACTCCTACACTTTCTTGTTCTTACTCTTTCTTTTTCTTACCATTTCTCAGGCTTACTCTTTTTTATTCTTACTGTTTCCCACTCTTACACTTTCTTGTTCCTACTCTTTCTGACTCTTCCTATTTCTCACTCTTGCTCTTTCTTATTCTTACTCTTTCTTATTCTTACTCTTTCTTATTCTTACTTTTTCTCACTCTTAGAGAATGGAAGCTGTTTAAAAATACTGAGAAAGTATGTTCTATGAAAATGTATAAATTACTTGTTGTTTATTTATAAATATTAAATTAATTTACTGAATTTTATCACAGGAGAGTAAATGCTTAGTAAATCCTTAGTCATTCCTCAGTCTTTCTTTCATTGGAACCTTCATTTGTATTCTGTTGGACCAGGACTTAGTTCTGATCTAAAACAAATTCATGCAAATTGTCAGTTGACCCAAATGTAGTGGATCATCAAAGAAAGAAATGCCTGGCATAAGTTTTGTCCTAATGTTGTAGTCTTTTGTATTGATCTAAAAGTATCAGAAGCTCATGATTTATTTTTAATTCATTACTGAAACCAAACCAGTGATACTGGTGAAGGATGAAGATGAAGATAAACCCGGATACGGTGAAGTACTTGATTGGCTAGGAATGTGCAATGGCTTGAAATTATGTGGAGGAAAGCCTTTTTAAGTAACAATTAAATATTATATTTTTTGTTGTTGTTTTTTAAAATAGGCATGAAAAAGGATTATAATTTCTTCTTTTGCTATTAGAAATGGATGATCTGGTCCATATCAGCGTTCCCCTTAAGTCATGAGACATCGTCTCTCTGTGGAATATCTGCTTCAGCTTTCATAGCAGAGTGATATACTGCAAAAAGGTGAAAATACTAAATGCTTGTGTTTTCTCTAAAATGTTAGCATGAAATGTAAAAAGTGATAAAATACAAAGCAGGCAGTTCAGATGCAGTTTTATTACCTTTCGCATGAGCAAAGTGGAAGGTACTGTGACACGCTGATTCTTATTCTGCAGGAAATTGTGTGTGTCTGTCTGCAGTCCACGAGTGCGGGCTTGGTCCTAGTAATTAATTAGTAGACTAGAGTACACTAAAAACTAGTGTAGAAAGCTTTATTTTAAGGCACGGTGAATTAGCTAGTTCTTTAGGGGCACCAGCAGCACTAATTACTAGACATCTCAGGCTTTAAATTGAATTAAAGTGAAATAACATAATGATAATCATTACATTTACATAGACAGGAACTTTCCAATAGGTCTAATGACGGGATCTATTTAGATAAAATTATCTGATTATTTTAAAAATTAAATGAAAATTAAATTAAATAATCTTATAAAATTATAAACTGATGCTAGCATTGAATATCTATGATTAGACTAGAAAATAAAAGTTCATTTATTAAAGAAATATTAAAAGATCAAAATTTTACACATTGATTCATTCAGTAGTGAAATGCTTATTTTTCCTTGGGTTAGGAGCATGGTACATTTATTCATTCATTTGCTGAACCCATTGATCCTACAAGTGTCGTAGGTAGGGTGGAGCCCACCTCATTCGACTCTGGGCAAGGGACCCACCTGGGTGTATTGCCCACCTCATTCGACTCTGGGCAATACACCCTATTCAGAAAAAATGACTTTGACCCATTTATTTATATATACCCATTGTATTTCATAAAATTAACTTTCTCATCTAGTTTATTGCACAATAATGCATCTGTCTTTTGCATCTCAATGCATTCCATAAAGAGAAAATGCTCATTACACTCTCACTGACATGAGAACAATTTGTGTCATGCTGTATTTACATACATTATGGAGTAATGTATTAATATAGAGAAAACCAGTAGCTACAGTCAATAAGTATAATTATATTAAATAAGAAGAGGAAGAAGGAAAAGAAATAACAACAATGATAGAAATCAGTTCTAAGTTCATTAGAAGACAAAATTACAATAACAGAAAATGTCATTCAAAAAGTTAAAAAAACAAAAACAAGCTTAAAAAAAGTTTTTAAGCAGGCCATTAAAGATTATAAAGTAAATAATATAAATAAAGATTATCAAAGTGACAAAAATAATTTTACCAACAGCACTAGAACATGGCTCAATTAAATGGCATTACTGGAGCGTGTAACTAATCTTTGCCTCTGCTGCCCCATAATGATTAAAAAGTCAAATGTCTAATAATAAATAAAATGTACATTTGTTTCTTGATATGAAGGTGAACTTTGAGACATTACAGTTCATACGGCTTTTTTTTGTAGATGACATTTCCATCTGACTGAACCCTCAAGGTCACTGTGGTGTTCTCCAACATACCATTGTCTGCCAGTTTCTGCTTGATCTGTAGGACAGAACAGGAAACAGTTACTGAATGTCATTAATTCTGACCTGATCTAGTGTAACCCTCGTGTTGGATAAAAGATATAACATCTAACTTTGTTTATTCGCTGGAGGTTCAGTGTGTATTAAATGTGATTGCTTTAGGGGTGATATTGAACTGCTTCATGAGGGAACGAAAGGGAGGAAAGATTTCTGTCCTGTAAAACTCACCATCTCCACAATGGACAACTGTGTATCAGGTCCAAAGACATTCCCATCAGACTTCACCTGCAGTCTTACTATCTGCTGTTTCCTCACTGTTGGTACTGAGAGGATCACAACACACAATAAAAGCTTGATTCAGTGTTTTAATGATTTTTTTTGTTATATATTTCAAGTTATTAATCAGCTTGGGATTCATCAGATTCATGACATCAGCAGACAAGGCAATCACAAACTTGTAGGCAGGCAGAGATCATATGCATACGCTTTTCATATAAACATACGCCTTTCAGCAATTACATGACGGAGAAAAGGGCAAATGAAAGTGAAAGTGCACTTGCTATTTGATTCCAAGACTATACGGTTGATACCGTTGAGAGTTGTGCTCTGAAGTTTGTAGAAAATACCAGTCAGAGAATTAAATAGTAAGTTGGCATTTGCACCTTTTGAAGCCTTTTCTCCATAAAGTATACAGCAGTGTATTGTACAGCTGGAAAAGTTAAGAGATCACTGCAAAATCATCAGTGGAATGAAAAGTGAAGGGTGAGTAAAATTTAGCATTAGAAGGTTTCCCTGGTGGCAAATAGTTAAAGAAACAATGTTATAAAAATACTTATTAATTTAAACTTCCTTATCCTTCCTTTCCAAATGTCGATATAAAAAGATAAATGAGACTATTTATTCAGTCTGCTGGACTTACTGGTGTGACACATAAAAGTGTACAGTCTGTTGCACGCAAAATCTTCGATCAGTTTATAATGCAGCCCACAGTTCTCATTCTTCCAGTAGTTATTGGGCTGTCCATTAGTCCACCGGATATTTGAAGCTTTGGTCCCATCGGACCACTTCCATGTGTCCCTGTATAGGCCAATCCAGTAAGAGTCAGGGTGTCCTGTTGCCACTTGGGCTAACAGGGCATTGTCTGAGCTGTTGGTAACAGTAGCCAAATCTGTGTGAAATTCTCGGCAGTAAGCCTGAGCTTCAGACCAGGTCAACAGAGGACTAGTGATACCAGTGAACCTGTCAGCACCACTGTTACCACCTGTAAAATTACAAACATGTTGGTGTGTACATATTATTAATGAAAATCTTTTAAATTTGTAAAAGCAAACAAAAGAATCATATATTTTATAATAAAATAATTTGACCTTTAAATGTATTGTAATTTAAATACACAAAAATTGTGTATTGTATTTAAATATATCCAAATTGCCACTCAGTGTGTGTGCATGGGTTGGGTGTGCGTGTGTGTGTGTGTGTGTGTGTTTCCCTGCAATGGCATGGCGAGCTGTTCAGGGAGTACCCCGCCCTTGCCCAGAGTAAGCTGAGATGGGCGCTGGGTCCCCGTGACCCTAATTAGGATTAAGCGGCTTAGAAAATGAATGAATGAAAACTGCTGTAGTGTCAGACTGTTATTATTTATGTTGGATAAATATGAATTAACGTACATGTATCTCGTGATGGATCCTGCTGTTAGTCTTAAATATTAAAAGAATATGTCAAGGTTAAAGTTTGTAGAGATCTCCGTAGGGTAAAATCACTTACTACAGCCCAAAGTTTTTTTGTTTTGCTTTGTTTTTTTTTAATAAATCAATATGACATGAAAGGCAGTGCTTTTATAATAAATACATGCCGCACACATAATTATTCCATAAGTACCACACTGTTAGCCACTCGGCCAGCAACACAGATACACAATCACATAAAAATTTACTCTGAGCACTACAGTTCATAGTAGTTTGCATTTTGGGTTCTAAAAACCTGAGACCACTAATTTGGATTTTTGAAAAAAAATTAAACAAATATTTTTAATAAACACCCTAAATATATAATATTTAAGACGCTGAACTCTTTGTAGGTCACCACTAAAATTCAGACAAAATTATGTTTATTGATGATCTTTATTTTTGTGTACAGCAATCCAGATTTCCTTTGCTTTGTATCCCTCCAGCCTTATTCACACACCAAATGAGTGCAGGGCATGAGTGAAGTGAGAGTAACTACAATTTATGCCACTTCTGCTTCTGTTTCTGTTTGTTAAGCCTAATTTTTGACATTAGAGAATGTAAATGTGGACTCATACCCCACGAAAACTGCTGAAGTGTCCGAAGTTCAAAAGCAGCAAGTTTTTAATTATAATTGGTGCAGATACTAATCTACCTTATGTCAAGGTCAGGGTAAGGTCACAAAGTTTTGGCAATAGACCTTTCCCGTGTTAAATTCAAATTTCTGGTATCTTAAAAATAAAGTGACCGACCCATAGATGCAAATGAGGGACAGATATGAAACCATATACACGCTTTGAAGTGACACAATTACCTTTGACCGTGAAATACCCTGCAAGGTCAAAATCAAAGGCATCGGATTTTGAAGGGTAATAACTTTGAAAGCAGTGCTGATGGACATGATCTTATTATTGAACACTAATAGGTACTGTAAAAATTTTAAATGTAATAGGAAACCATATAAAGAAGACACATCATAAGACAAGCACATGAGAAGTAAAATAAAGTCGTTTAAAAGATAGTTGCTGAGATGCTCCTAAACAAGTTGTTAGAATCAGCCAACAAAATCAGAATGCTGACTCACCATCGTAGCAAATAAAAGGTCTCGGATCGTAGCAGTACGCATCCCACCAGTATCCGTTGGAGCTTATAATACCACATGATTCACGTCCATATTTATTATCAGGATCTCCAGCACCCCACTCTGTAAAAGTACTATTCTGTAGTGGGACTTCATTATAGGACCAGCGCCAGCTGTTGATGTCATTGTAGAGTCCAATCCAAAAAGGTGCTGTTATGCCTTTGCTTGTCAATAAATTTTTGAAGTTCACCCAATCATCATCACTTTCAACAGTTGCTAGATCAGTATACATTTCCCTGCAGTAATTTTGTGCAGTTTGCCACGTCACCGATGTCATGTTCAGATGGTACTTGTGATAGACTGTTTGTGGAATGATAACTGGGACAAGACCTGTTGAAAATGTATTGTAAAACCCATGTGCATTTGGTTTAGTTCAAAATAAATACGTTATCATCTATAAAATGATGAATCTTATTGTTCTTTTCAAGGTCGAGTCCATAGTGAGAATGTTACGACATGTTAAATCTCCTAAATGTACTAAGACACAGACACGGCACCACAATAATACGGTAAAAAAAAAACTATAAATTTTAAGTCATTTTCACATTCTTATTTTAAAATTAAAAATACACTCACTGGTGATACTCAGAAGAAAAAAACAGGGATTCATGATGACGAATGGCTGAGGAAAAGAAATCATAACTCCTTTTAAGTGTTGCATCAGTGTACAAATGAGCACTTGATATTTTTGCTACTTCTTGAAATGCAAATTTATTCAGTGTTAATAAGTTAGTAACATCATTAATCTAGAATACTTATATAGCTGTTCAGCTGTTGTTAAAATCCTTGTTTATGTTTATGTTATAGAATTTAAATAGCAGGTTTAATAGAAAGGTTGGGCAAGCAAAGCAAGCAGAATTGATTCAGTGAGTGTGATTATTAAAATAAGTGCAATTCAAGGCAACACAGCAAAGAATCAAAAAAGATAAAACCAATTGGAATTGCCAATAATCAAAACAAACCTGCAGCACTGATGCATACCTGTCAGATTTGGCAGCTGCTATTTCTTCAACAACTACAGAACCTTTATAGCAGAATATATCTTGCACAAGTGTGATGTAAGTCTCCTGTGTGCATGTCTGATGCAATATAAGACCTTATCATTTCCATATGTCCTTATGATTTCCATTTCACCTGAACCCAAGGTTCCTAATTTGAACAAAAGCAAAAATAATGGAAATGCTCGCCAACCATTTGTATAAGCACAAATCGAGAAATCGAGAAAGTGCAAGTGATTTTCTTCAGATAAGTGGATAAACTGTCTAATAATATATTTATTGTACATTAAACTGCTGAACTGGTGGCTCGGTGGTAGGGTGTTGGCCGACCGATCCGAAGGTCGGGGTTTCAATCCCCACTATCACCGGGTTGTCACTGCTGTCCCCCCAGTGCACCTAACTGGTCTTACAGCAAGAAGGTCCCAGGGTTGATTTCCAGGCTTGGGGTGTTTCTGTGTGGAGATTGTATGTCCTCCCAGTGCTTATGTGGGTTCCCACTGGGTACCCCAGTTTCTTCCCACAGTCCAAAAACTTCCCACAGTACAGCCTACTGTAATTTGGATGTTCCATATCGCGACTAGGTGTATGTGCATGGTTTTTGTGTGTATGTTGCCCTGCAATGGCCTGGCGAGCTGTTCAGGGTGTACCCTGCCCTCGCCCAGAGTCAGCTGAGATGGGCGCTGGCTCAACAAAACCCTAGTTAGGAATGAACGGCTTAGAAAATGGATGAATGAAAGCTGATGTAGTGTCAAACTGTTATTATTTATGTTGGATAAAATAAACATACATGTGTCTTTTGTGATGGATTCTGCTGGTAGTCTTGAATATTAAAGAATGTAACAATGTTAAAGTTTGTTGATTTCTATAGGGTAAAATCACTTACTAGGCTAGTTTTTGTTTTATATCTATCTATTTATTTATTTATTTTCAATAAATCAATATGACACAAAAGGCAGTGCTTTTATAATAAATACATGCTGCCCACATAATTATTCCATAAGTACCACACTGTTATCCACTCGGCCAGCAACACAAATACACAATCACATGAAAATTGACTCTGAGCACTTCAGTTCACATAACCTTTGCAGTGATCCATTTCACTTGACTTTTGACACCCATGTCATGTCATGCTACACCAGCTCCCATTCATCTGACTGTTCTGTGCATTATATAAGGCTCTGTTTAGCCATGCTTCCCTGTGAACCCTTTAGACCCTCACTTGCTTAATGTTATTATCCTCCAGGAGATTTTTCTGTTGTTCTTTGTTTAGCTGTTTCCTTTTTTGTAGTTCTTGTTTACAGACCAACAGGACAGTTTGTGCTTATGAGCACCACTGCTACAGTCTCACCTCCAACAGTAGAATTGGCCCATGTCCTGTCCTACAATATATCTGACGCTCATCCCTGATACTTTGCCTGAGGCTGCGTAATACACCTGGCCAGTATTGTACAACCAAATATAGTCCCTGGCAAAGGCCAAACCAACATTCCTGCCAGGGCTGAGTCCATGCCTGTACCCAGAAGACAACCTTTGACAGGAGCTGCTACAGTGTTTAGTAGTACCTACCAGGAACAGAGCGGGATCACTAACGCACACTGGGATGATGTGATCTACCTAAACATTTTTGCATGGCAGTAGCCTTTTTCAGCAGGATAGTGCACCATGGCATGCTGCAAAACCCTGTTCGGAAATGGGCTGAGTAGAACTGACCTCCAAATTTACCATCTGTGGGATGTGCTGGACAAACAAGTCCGAATAATGGAGATCCCACCTTGCAACTTGCACAGTACTGCTTGGTGTTCTGCTTGGTGTTAATGTTCCACTTAGTTAAAAGGCAAACAAAAATAAGGTGCACACCCAAGCCAAGTATGTTTTTAAACAAATAATTGTGTGAACTTTCTGTGTCTCTAGCATTAACAAAATAAATAAGTTAAACAAGTTTCTGAAAGAGGTTTTTCTCTCTCTCTCTTAGTCCGTACTGGTCATAGCTTTGAACTTGACAAAGATGTTCATCGTAAGTCATCCCTTCCATTCAGACATAAAAGCAAAGTTTGCTCTTCCCGAGTCATGCCCAAATGTTTCAGACTCACTGGATCTCATCTCAATTGACTCAGTATAGACAAATTAGACAGTGCTCTGTCCCATCACCAGATGAAAACTACAAAATCTTTGGTAATAATAATGAAATGTGAATTGCATTGCTAAAGTAACAAAAGAACTTTTAAAATGACTTCGGAAAGAGACATCATGAATTCAGTGTGACTTCTTTTGTAACCATCAGAAAAAATCCATTACTATTTTTCATTTGGAGAATGTGTTCCTTTATGCTTCTTTATAAGTGTGTGGTGTAATCCCATTCTGTGCAGCATTTTGGCTGAAATATTGTGTGAAGGATTTGATCCAGTAGAAAGATTTTACGCACAGATTTAAATAGAAAAAAAAAACACTATTTAAATAGTCTGGACAATTTATTAGCAGATAAGCAGATAAGTCTGGACAATTTATTAGCAGACAAGCAAATGTATTTGTATATTTTAGGAAAATAAGATGTTACACTCCAGTCTCACACTTTACAGATCCCACACTGAATAAAAAGAGTAATAATAAGTAAGAACTAATGACAAAACAATTATATAATGCATCCAACATTTACTAATATAGCATTGTTTTATAACTAAAAGTTAAAAACAAAATACAAATAATTAAAATAAAAATATAATTAAAGTTTAATTTTGAAAAAAAAATAGCATGCATTTACATGATCATGTGTGCACCACGTCAACTGTATTCTTACTTCAACCAATCAGACTGCACCACATGCATTCCATGTTCTCAGTGCGTCTGTTCGGTCTTTATAAATCCTGTCATTTAGGAGACCACACAAATTCCTAATTAGTCTCAACTGCACACAAGTTCTTACTGTTGTTACCCAATTTTTTATATGTAATGTAGTGGGAACGTGTTTGCTTGTTCTTTATTTATTTAAATTTTTAAAAAATCAAATATGTGAAATAGTCAGCCCTCACATCTGAAACCATGTCACTGTACAGGACAGCAGCATTTTCATGTGTTGAGTTTTTTGTTAAAGTTGCAGTTCTGCAGTGGATATAATTGGAGCTTTTGATAATGTGATATATCGGAGCAATTAGAGATTACAAGTAATCTATGCTTTTCTTGTAGAAGATGTTTCCATCTGACTGCACTCTCCAGGTCGCTGTGGCGTTCAGTGTACCATTTCTACTCAGTTTCTGATTAATCTGGAAAACAGTTCATGTTATTTTTAAAAAAAGTCTTCATCTGTATATTTATTTTTTGTTTATTGTTAAGTTTGTTGGTATCATTTTAGTTTTTAACTTTGTTCTGGTAATAATAACAGAGCTAAGAGACACCTTATATCCTTGAATTTGTTGAAGTTTATACCTGAAAACCTTTGCTTCTGGTTTCCTTCAGTATGAACACCTTGTATACATTAGCTATGAATCTTTACATAAAACCAGAATCTCTTGACTGTAAATAAGTAAAGTCCAATCGAGACTGTATTAGTTTAATTAGGTGATGTTTATGTCGCGTACAAAAAAAATAGTGTAAATTTGCTTATTATTTATGCAGTATAGTATAGTTTTATTTAATTTATTGAGTAGTAAAAGTCACATATTCAAGTTCAGGCTACAAGCTGATGGGTGAGAGATGTATGTGCCTTAGTGTGGGCAAACGTGACAAACGTGTGTAAGCATACACACAGCAAAATGTTACTACAGTCTAATAATTGTTACGTAGCATGTCTTGTGTGACTCACCTGTTCTAAAAAAACAAGGCCTGCACAGCAGGATCAAACACAGCCCATCAGATTTCACCTGTACCTTCATGATGTGCTGATGCTTTACTGGTGGAACTAAAGAACACACTCAGGTCAGCATGTTAAATATGCTACAAGGTACAAATTCACACACACACACACACACACACACACACACACATAGTATGATTTGAATAAATGTAAGGATTTATTTTTAAGGTTTATTCTATTTCAGCGGTGGTGTGCATTATTTCAGTACTGAACACGAGAACCAAAACCATAACAAAAAGGTACAACTTTCCTACTACAACAGTAGACTCATTCATTCATTCATTCATTCACTTTCTAAGCCGCTTAATTCTAAATAGGGACTCAGGGAGGCTTGAGCCCATCTCAGCCAACTCTGTGCGAGGGCGGAGTACATCCTAAACAGTTCTGCCAGGCCATCACAGGGCAAATCACACACAACCATTCACACTCACTCTCACACCTAGGGGCGATTTGGATGATTAACCTACTGTGCATTTTTTGGATTTCAGGAAAAAACCCACACAAACATGGAGAGAATTTGGAGAGAGCAAACTCCACACAGAAATGCCCCGAGCCCAGGAATCTTACCCAGGACCTTCTTGCTGGGAAGCTGCTTCTTGCTACAGACGTGCTAACCACTGCAACACCATGCCGGCCTACAACAGCTTTTTTTATTTATTTATTTTTATTTTTTTTTTAGTAAATATCCATATAAAAATGACTCACAAGTGTGACAGAGGAAAGGAAATGTACAGCTGCAGGTTTCATCACTGATGGGTCCTATGGCAAATGACACGCAGTTCTCTGCACCAAACAAATTACCAGGCTGGAAAAGACCCCATGAGATGTTTGAAGCTATGGTCCCATCTATCCATGTCCAAGTGTCCCTAATCAGACCAAACCAAGAAGAGGACAGGAATGGCACCAGATTCTTCAATTCATTGTTTTCCACTGAGTTGGTTGCGGTGGCTAACTCGATGTGATGTTGTCTGCAGTAAGCTTGAGCTCCAAACCAGTCCAGAAGAGAAAAGTTGTAGTGCACCTTGCAGAACCACTGAGTCCTGCTGTGAAAGAGCAATTAAAAAAAACAAACAGACAAAAATTAAACCATATAATTAATGCTTCAGGCTGTACGTTATGATATTATAACTCTACATCATGCATGCTTTAATATTTTCATTGGAGGTCAAAGATTTAGAAATGCAAAGGTACATTTTTGCAAAATCACTGAATATGATGGTCACTTACAGTCATAGCAGATAAAGAATTTTATGGTTGTGCACCTATAATCCATCCAGTTTCCCCTGAAATCAATTGCACCACATGCTTCAAGTCCATTATTAGGCTCATTAATGTACCAGTTCCTCAGAGTCGTATTACCTAGTGGGAGGTTGTTTAAGGACCAACGTCAGCTGTCCATGTTGTTATATAATCTGATCCAGGCAGGTGTGATCAAGACATTTTTCAGTGCTGTGTTAGCAATCCTGCTCCAGTCATTAAAACTTGTAAAAACAGTCATACATTTCTCTGCAGTAATTTTGTGCAGCAGGCCACGTCATTGGTGTCATAGTCAGATGGTACTTGTGAGGAACAGATTGCGAGGTGGACACGGGGACTGTATTGCAAACAAGACACTTGATTAAATATTTAAATGTGTAAAGCTTTACTGCTATCAAATCATGCAAGCACACAGAGTTAGATTCATAAGTATTTGGATAGAATTAGGAGATTTATATATATATATATATATATACACACACACACACACACATACATACACACACACACACACACACACACACACACACACACACACACACA
>JAOUQZ010086347.1:0-16798 GCA_028564935.1 Neosilurus hyrtlii
ACACACACACACACACACATATATATATATATATATATATATATATATATATATATATATACACACACACACACACATACAGTGCACAGTGGCGCTACCAGCTGCAGTATATAATATATCATATGTACAAATCACAGCTTTGGCACAAAACATATTTTCTTTGAAGTCTGAACATTTTATATTTTGTAAAACATACCTCACGCAACTTCAAATAATTTTAATTAAGAAAGATAAACTTGAATGAATACTCTGTTGCTCTTCTTTTGGCCTGAATTCTTTAAGGTGTGAATAATATTCTCCGTCACACTTCCTCACATAGCGGCTGACAGATCTTCGCAGGATGTTTGCA
This sequence comes from Neosilurus hyrtlii, assembly GCA_028564935.1. NCBI lineage: Eukaryota > Metazoa > Chordata > Actinopteri > Siluriformes > Plotosidae > Neosilurus > Neosilurus hyrtlii. The sequence continues at coordinate 350 of JAOUQZ010086347.1, forward strand.
GGGCCTCGTCCTGGACCGGATTGATTGATTGATTTTAATTAATTATAATGAAAAAAATATTAAAAACTACTAATAACGCAACAAAAATTAATTAATTAATTGATTGATGGATCAATTAATTGATTAATGGATTATTTCTTTCAAACATTTCTTAGTAAGATTGAAATCCAGGTTTTCTTTTTAAAAATAAATAAAAATATGTCCTTTATTTTAAACTGGTAAAATACATTTTTGCTGGAGGTATGTTTTACAAAGTCAGAACGTTGACCCAAAATAAATTTCAGCTTGAGCACCATTAATTAATGAATTAGTAAAAAGAAATCACTGAAAGCCCAACATTGCTAGGATATAAATGTATTTATTTATTTAAAAATTTAATTGTTTTAATATTTTTTATTGTTTTATTTTTTTATTTTTTTTTGCATTGTTCCCAATTTTCTCCCTAATTTAGTTGTATCCAGTTCCCACCCATCATGTATTGCCTTTCCGATCACACCAACTAGGGAGGGGCGTAACCATGCACATGGCCCATCTGTGACATGCGATGTTGCACCTGCTGCTGGGTTGATTGTTGCGCACCTTGTTGAATAGCCAATTGGGAGCCGCTAGGATATTCATGTTTGTAGTAAGTGTTGGACCCTGACTGTATGGTTCCTTAGTTCGTCATGGGGACTGTAGATTTATTGTTATTATTATTTTTACACATAATTAAATTCCTGCATCTAGACAGTAATAACACGACCTCGGGAGAAACACGTTTTCAGTCGGTTTTCTACTGGCTGTTTTGTATCATGCGCCTGATTAAAATATATTAAAAAAAAAACAAACTGGTAGCTGAGCGACAGTTAAGGGTTAAGTGCCTTGACGAAGGGCACTTTAGTGGTGGAGGGTTTCCTGCCAGTCCTGGGAATCAAACCAGCAACCTACCGAATTTTTAAATGCTCCTTCAGTCAGCCTACTGGACCTCTCGTTTTTATAAAATGCTTTAATGGGTCGTGTGTGTTGCAGAGGTTTTAACACATTGAGTGTGATATGCATGATGCATGTGTTTTTCATTTTGTGATTTGGGAAGTGTTTTAATATTTTGGCATGACACACTTTACTGTAGTACATTCTGGTTTATTACTACTTAGAAATAACTCCATACTTTTACTCTGTACATGTTGTACAAATTATTAATTTTAGGTGACATAATAAAGCAAAAAAATTTATTTACACTAACAAAATATTTTTCTATCTGGCAGTACTGCACTGTGAGTTTTTCAATTTATATTTCCTTTTTCCTCCCCAGACTCTCACATTTCTCCTTCTGTTCTATAATTCTAATATTGCACTGTGTTTTATTCAGTCCTCGGGGTGATAGATGAACGTCATCATGGGCTGCTTCTACTTTCTGTCCTGTTTTAAGAGGATATTTGAGCAATCCCTGTAGTGTTTTTCGTCATCTTTCCTTAATTTTGTTCAGGTTTTATGTGCTCTACCACCACATTGCAGCTGCTTCACTGTGCTTTTGTAAGTGGGGAAGCTTCCAGCCTATTACTTCATTGCGATAGCTTGTGATTTTGCAACGGCTCGTCATCTTGAAGTGTAAAATGCATTGGGAACTAAGTAAATGAATAATTTAGTTTAGGCCACGAAGTAGTTCCTGTTGTATAGATCTAAAGAGTGTTCCTTAGTAATGGTTAATTTGATGGTTAACTGCATTAACTTTTAACAACAGTCACAAAACAGCTTCACAGAAATCCAGAAGCTGATCTGTAAATAACCATTGGTGACAGTGGCAAGAAAGAAACTAAGTTCTTTAAAAAACTAAAACGTGTAGAAAAGTAAAGTCAAACAATGTTAAACTTTTGAAGGACATTTATTTATTTATTTACTTAATTACTTACTTACATATTCTGATTATACTGCAACCTAATATAATCTTGGGGACAGCACATGAAATTGGAAAAAAAACATGTTAACATTAAAATTAAATACAGTTATTTATAAATAATATTTGACATTGCACACAAAACAGTAGTGGTAAAGTATTTACCGCTTTGTAATTTTTAAAAAATTCTTTCTTACAACAATTAAAGATGTTTATGGACTGATGACACCAAGCGATGAAGCATTTCAGGTGTTATTTTGTCCCTTTCTTACTGCAAATAGATCTTGCGGTGTGCAACAGTACAGGGTCACCATAGTTATATTTACCATTCCAAAGTTCTCCACCTGTTCTCTGTTAGGGTCATGTCAGTGCTGCAGGCAGGCCCGTCCAGCACCTACACACACTTCTTCCACAGCTATGCTATTTTTTTTTTTTTTTACTGCGGTTATGCTTTGTGTTACTGAAGTCTGCATGGGGATCCCTGAAAAACTCCAAAAATCGGTGTACATTTCTGCATCACAGAAGTGCAGGTTACCTTTACCCGGGGGACTTACCCAAAACGACACACTCTGGCTTCTGGACTTGTTGCTGCTAAAGTTCTAAACGGTCATTTTTGTCTTTGACCACAATACGTTTCCACTTTGTGATGGTTCATCCTAGATGCTTCTGAGTCCAGAGAAGCTGATGGTGCTTCTGGACACACATAATGTACAGCTTTCTTTTGTACCACGTGTTTGTGGATGTTACTCTGTCCTGTAGTGCTAGACACAGGTTTACCAAATTAAACCTGAGCCAATGTAGTTATCAGTGAGAGGGGAATGACCGCTCTTGATGCAGTGCCGTCTGAAGGGTTGGATATCATGGGTGATCAGCTTATGCTTGTGCCCTTGCCCTCTACACACCAAAATTCCTGAAGATTTTAAAAATAATTTCATGGTTGCACTGTAGAGGGTAAAATATCCAAATTGCTTCCTATCTTTTATTGAGACTGGACGAAACATGAAATATCTTGGTGTCATACTCCTCTTCAATCACATACTCTGCTTTCTGCTTTTATTTACATTTTCTACATCACAACTTTTGCTCATTTGGGGTTTGATTTTTACAAAACCTGTTTGGGATTGAAATTTCTTTGTAGGAGCTTGCGTTGAAGCATCAGTGTGCTAGTACGAGTTATCACCCAAAAGTATGCCAGAGCACAGTCCTTGTCTTCCTTATAAAACATGAGATGAGCCAGTTGACTTGTAACGTATGGCCAAAATATGGGTGAAATCTTATCTCGATTATTTTTTCATATCAGTTGATCTAGAAACTGTATCAAGCTTTAAATCAAATCGGTGTTTCTGTTCAGCTTAAAGGTTCTGTTGTACTCTTAAGTGAAATGTGAGGATATCGGTATTTGTTGGTATTTATCACATTATAACATTTGAATAATGCTGCCGCTTGAGGAGTTTCATGATAATGCCTGAAGCTAGGGCTGGGTGTTATGACAGAAAAACAGGTTAATTTCCTAAGGGCCGGTAAAATTTCTGCTAAATCACAATACTCTTCACCCTCGATTTGCCGTACCCCTTTTCCCCGGAATTCCTATTTCCCGTACAAAATACGGTGCCGCACGGTATTTGATATTGCCTGAAAAATGCTCAGACCAGCAATCGATGATGGAAGTCCTGGATGGTCATGATTTTCTAACTTCCCTCCTGTCTGGCCTGTTCTCATCCTAGTGGATGGACAGAGTCAAATAAGGCCGCAGAGGGGCATGAAAAAATGTCTGATGAACAGAGAGCGGCATCAGTGACGGGAGAGATAAGTGAAAGTGAGAACAGTGACTACAAGCTGGAACCCACATTTAAAATGAATGTGATAAAAGAGATAAAAGTGCTGATTTGCTCATTAAGTTTGTGGAAACACAATATTGTGTATTGAGTGTAGGATAAGTGTTGCAAAGGTCCGGGACTGCTGCTGAATAATGGCGACCAATTATGAAAAATGTCCTCAAAAGGGTAGGGAACCCGGACATTAGTGATTGCCGGACTTTTGAGGTTTCCGGACAGCCTATCCCCCCTAATAATCCGGGAAATTGAGAGTGAAGTGTATTCTGTTATCTGATATGTATGATCATATCGTGATATATTTTCCAGCCCAACTCTTCCTTTCTGTCCTTTTTGAACATCCCCTTTGAGATTTAGTCGCTGTTTGCTGTTAAAATAGCTGTCGTTCCTCTGAGACGAATTTCCACTAGATCCTTCCTTCAGGAGTTTTTGTAAAGAGGTTAGAAGTGAGCTTGATTGTGCCGCATGCTGCTAAATGAATGCAGCCATTGTTGGAATTGCAGTTTCAAAAGGGCAATGTAGCTAAAAATCATTTACACATGATTTTATTGTGCTGTTGAAATGAATGTTTCTACTTATCATAATTTAGCCAGCAATTTTCGGCCTGTGTTTTGAGTCTGGCACATCAGCTTTGTTTTTGCAACCTTAGGGTTTCTTTCCAGTTACCTGATTTTACCCCAGAGCTCTGCCAGTGCCTGAAGATCTTAATGCACTTTATTTTTCAAATGAACTTTATCTCTCTAAGGATCAACACGAAAGCCATTAAACCAATTTCCGCCTGTTTTCGTTCCCATGCACTCTTCAAGCGGTTGGAAATGCTAATCACGACTCTATTGTGGTTCAGGGTTCAGTGTGAGAGCAGTCCCATCAATCTTCACTCTTCCTCCTCTTATGAGCAGCGAGACGGGATGTCACACTTAATGAAGGTGACACTCCTGCTGTTGTCAGAGACGCAGGATAAGAAACTAAATCCTTTAGTGAGAAGCCTTTTCTTCCTGTCGATCAGTTTTGCTGCATTTTATTGAAACAGGGACATTCTGAGTCGGAGTTCTGTTCTGATATGATTATGACCTCTGTAGACCTCCTGGACTCCTGGGGAATTGATTTGCTTTTTAAAGAAAGCTTGGGGGGCAGCCGTAGCCTAAAGGTTAGAGGAAGTGGGTTTGAGTCTGAAAGGTTGCTGGTTCGATTCCTGAAATGGAAGGAAAAATGTGTGATGGCGGGGGAAGTGAGAAGCGCCTCCCCTTCCTCCACCTTCATGGCTGAAGTGCCTTTGAGAAAGGCACCTGACCCCCAACTTCTCTTTGAGCAACACAGTCTGGCTGCCCACTGCTTTGCCTATTATTCAGTTAATTCTGCAGGAGGTCTGAATAAACAAACAACAAAAAATTAAATAAAGAATGAAGGGTGAGAAGCTAGGCCATTCGCGAAGAGCGAGGGCTAGAACCGCTGCTCCTCCACGTTGAGAGGAGCCAGTTCAGGTGGCTCGGGCATCTGATTAGAATGCCTCCCGAACGCCTCCCTGGTGTGGTGTTTCGGGCATGTCCGACCAGGAAGAGACCCCGGGGTCAACCCAGAACACGCTGGAGGGACCACGTCTCGGCTGGTCTGGTAACGCCTCAGTGTCCCCCCGGAATAGATGGAGAAAGTGGCTGGGGAGAGGGACGTCTGGGCCTCACTGCTTAGGCTGCTGCCCCACGACCCGACCCCGGAGCAAGTGGAAGATGATGATGATGAAAAAGAATAGGCTATCCTTAGTATTAATTATGAGGCTTTCAAAACAGATGCACACCCTGGAAGCAACTCGTTAATTGTTTAAGGATAATTACAATCTTTTAGATGTACTGTATTTTTTAATCCGACACGACTGTTGAAGACCGTTTGATAGCCAGCCTGTATATTGTCATGCATGTTGTGTATCATAGAAAGGCCATGAGCATTATATTTTTGTTACCGAATACCATCCACTCCCATTGACCATATCGTAGCCCTGCAATAAGAATGTCTCGACTCAGCTGGTGCTCTCAGAGGACTGGATGTGTGGGTGAGGTTTATTAAATTTATTAGTCACAGTAGACAGTGAGGCAGTGCCTTTGGCTGTCATGACCACCTCTGAACTTTTCTTTTAATTAACTCGGTGAAAGGGCTCCGTTTGGAGACGGAGCCAGTTGAGTGAGTTCTTGGTGGGGAGAAGTTCTCCACCTTCTCTAACAGGATCACAGGAAATGCTCGGAGTTGTTGTTGGCAGCATTTACCCGATGATTCAGTGGTCTGTAGGTTGTCTTGTTAAATGGCGTTTGGCGTAATAGGCTAACAAGTGATGTTTTAAAAATTAGTCCCAGATTCATTTTTTTCTAAATAGATTGCTAAGGTCTCATACAGCCAGTTGATTTCTGAAAACCGCTCAAATGTCTGGCACCACCATGGCCATTTTGCGAGCATTCTATTAACTGTGTTGTGTAACCATGAAGCAGCTACATTGTATAAAGTTATAACTGCACTTTCTCCTTCAAGATCAGTGAAATATAACTAATAAATAAACATAACGTAACAAATTTTGTAAAACAAACAAGTAAGTAAGTACATAAAAAGACTAAAAAGTGCCTTTTGAATCAATTTGTATTGAATCCCTGAAGACTTTCTAAACATAATATATTTGTAATTTATAAGGAATGATGGAAATATGTTTGTTTGTAACCTACTGTAAAGAGTCTTTTTATTAATTTATTTGTTTATTTATTTAGCTAGCAAGGAAAGGCTTGAGGTGTGGCGTGTTTCATGTGTAGTGGTGTATAGTTGGGGCGGAGCTACTTCAGTCAAACTACTTCAGTTTGGTTTGTTAGCTCATATCAATGGTCGATTTTATTTAGCAAATGAATTAACTTGTTTTTTCCCCCCAATGTACGTCTGGGCACAAAATCTGTAATTTCTTTCTGCCAGGTTCCTCCTTATGGTATGGAGTGCAGTGTGAAAAGGATGCCTTTATTATATGCTTTTTAAACAGGTGTTTGAAGGCTGCTGTTAGCATACGCATTATTGTGTGATAACACCGGAAGGCAAATAATCAACTAAGGTCCTCTACCAGGGAGTAATTCTGCCCATGTGAGACCCAGGCTGAAGACAGGATCCTGAGTAGCCGTGGGTTAAAAATATTTGCTCAACAATCACAAAGTGCTTCTTTGGCTGCGATTTGAATACATGTTTTTCATGTCACCATCTCAGAGGCTTTCGAGCTGGACATTATAATACATATCTGCACTCTGACCTTCACTACGCATTAAATAGCTGTCCTTTCCCATACCATAACTGATGACTTGCAGTTCGGTGTTAAATAGTTCTTCTGACATTTAATCTAGCTAAAACCCTGATCACTTTGACCTCCCCTCGACCTGAGCATATGATATCTGATGTTCAATTTAAAAAATAAATATATATTTTTATCCATCACGAGTGAAAATCACCCTCTGCTTGTGGAGAGGACTCGCTGTACTGAACATGACACTTGAAAAATTACCCAGAAAAGTGGTTTAACCTTGATTCAGGTGTCACTTCAGTTCCAGCTCATCAGAGGGTTTTGTGCTTCGGTATGTGGTCATGCTGGGTGCAATGTAAATTCAGAGCAGTGTTTTGTTGGACTTTAGTCTCTTTCTTGACCTTCTGGTCTTTTAGCTTGTTCAAGAAGGCTGGCTGGACTTTGATGTATAGACTGTAGCTGGCTTTGTCCCACTCCTATAGCTGCAAGAGACAGATTGCAGAAGGTCAAATTGGCTGCAAAAGCTAAACAATGTTTCTATCCATGATTATATTATGTTTTGGAGTTGCTGCTGGAAGGTTGACAATAGGAAAAAATATTTCATTACATTTTCCTATTACATTATGTATTATACTATTTCATTTAGCTAAAGAAGCCAAAATGTGTATTATAAATGTTATTCTGGGTGGCATAGTGGTTAGCACTTTCGCCTCATAGCAAGAGGGTCCTGGGGCTGAGGCCCGTACCCGTTGAGGGGGTTTTTGTAGGGAATTTGCATGCTTCTCTGTGTTTACATGTATTTCTTTCAGGTGCTCTGCTTTCCTCCCAGAATTCCAAGACATGCGTATTAGGCTAATATGGTTATTCTCGATTGTCTGTGTAGCCCTGTGATGCTCTGGCTACTTTGTACCCTGCCTTCAGTTGGAGTTGGCTGGTAAAGTGAAACGAATTAAATACAATGTCGGTGAATAGTCCCTGAGATGGAATGTTAAGAAGACTATAGAGTGACATTCACCAACCCTGAGGCAAATAATTGTTTTATTGTTTGCTGCATGGGTTTGGAATATTTTAATCTAAAAGATTTGTAGGTGTGCCAGTGACCGATGCACTCCGCCCGCAAGCACGTATTTTCCTCAGAGACCAAATGATTCTCCATATCATACAAAAGCTGAATTTGAATTGTTTTATTATTTATTCAGATTATTTTAAAAGTAGTCTGTCATGTTACTATGTTGTGTGTGTGTGTGCGTGAGTCCTGAATAAATATTATATGGCATAATATCCTATGGCAGCAGTGCAATAATTCGGTTATTCCATGGCGATAATGCAATGCAAAAAATTATTTGATGGCTTTCCACCAGTCATAAACGAGAAATTATCCTGAATAAGTAATTTCTATTCAAACTATTCTGTGGTTCCTATGTAGTATGTACTAATAATCGGTGTCACCCAGAAGAACAAACATATCGCTTAACTCCTGTAACTGAATGAATTCAGATCCCTACAACCATGTTAGACTGAAATCTAAATCCTTCCCAGAGGTGTGGAGGATACTGTAAGAGTAAAGGTGGAAAAATCTGGAGAGGGATGTTCAAGCATATATGGGTGTAACGGTTGGGTGTCCACAAGTTAGTGTATTATTATATAGCTTAGGCTTTATTAGCACTTTTTATTGTTTTGTAAAAATCTTCTGTCTTTGATGATAATTAAATCATTACTTTAATTCTGAACTTATTTCTGGTTAATCACTCTGTTTCCATGTCAAGTGTTGTTTTTTTTTTCTTTTTTTTTTTCTTTCCCCCCCACTGGGTTGTAGTATTGCTGACACGCATGGAATCTGACCACATCTCATTTCTGTTTTTACTCATTCACTATCTATGAATCACAACCCATCTTTTTTCTTTGCTCATCCTCTTTATTACCACATCTGATGTATAGAGATGAGTTGAACGGCTGAGGAAAGAAGACGGTTTTAATCTGTCTTGTCCTACCGATAGTTTCGAACAGGTGCAGAGGCAGGCGGTCTCCCATGTGGATTACACTGAAGACTCTTGTTGGCATTCTACGAGGAAATAATCGCATTTGTTTTTACTTTAAAAGTCTTTTGGAAAGTGATTGCACAGCATGTTTAGTTTCACCCCATAGTCCACACAGGGCAAGTCGAACAACTCGCTTGGTTTGTACTCGAACTTCAAGGGTTCTGGGGTTCAACTGAAGAATTGGCCAAGTCCTGTTCCTCCCTGTAATGCTCGATTGTGTAACACACTCTGTTTGGAAGCACTCCCATTGCTCATGATGCTGGGCGGGTGACGTTCTTCTGAGAGTCCCTTCACAGTTCGGTAACATTGGCATGTTTTCTTTGGACACGCACTTGTACACAGATCGCTGTTGTTGTTGAGCAGGGGATAATCCTGTGGTTCTCTCACGGGAGCCGATTGAAACAGCTGTCTAGAAACATGTAGCAAAGTTGTGAGCTGTTAAATTAATTACTACACGTTGCTGTACTTACTCCAATTCACACACTTGGAATTAGATACACATTGCTTACAACCTATAACTGATCTGATACGGAAGAACTAAAATTCAACAAGGTGTGCAGTTATAAGAAAAGAATTTACACGCTGTGATAATTTTGTGACCACACAGCTATCATTTCTTTTGCACCTCCATCTGTTTTGTTTTTAAGGAATGGTTTGCTATACTTTCTATCCATTTATAGGAACATTTTAATCTGGAGCGTCCTGCTTACCTGCATTTCTTTTTGAAACCAATAGACTGAAAAATGCAGTTTGGAATTTTAAAGACTCTCCCATGACAAGGCACTTGATTTATAACTTAAGCTCTGACACTGGAGACTCCTTCAAAAAGCTTCCTATATCCGTGATTAGTATGTCAGGCACAGGTAGGGAACGATGTGATTAGTCCGTCATCTTTATTAAAAGAAAGTATTCTAAGTGGATAGTGCTTAAATCAAAATGACAAACACTCATGGTTTGTCACAGTCATTTAAACAGGCGGTGTCGTCATCGTCATCATGCATTAAAATGGAAAAATAAAGCATGAAGTATTATCCGTGTGTGTTTTCACACAGTTTATCCTAAAACACTATAATGGAGTGTGGTTTACAAACATATCCGGGTAACTTAACACGAATATGTAGGATATTAACAGACGCTGTAAGCTACACAACACTACCTGACCCGAGAATGGTATTAAAAAAAAACAAAAAACAACACACACACAGTCACACACAGTAGAGTCTCGTTAATACGCGCATGTTGGGGTCCAGTGCACCTCAATGCATATTAAGTGAGTTCACATTTTAGGGCATGTTGTTGGCTTGGCGGGCGGCGTGAACCTGTGAGTGGGGTAGCTAATTTGCATATGTGACCTTTGACCGTGGCACAGTAACCTTGAACGTATAAAGCTTGTCCGGGCCACCGCTTGGCTCATATGCATGATCACTTTCTGAGCTTTTGCATAGGCACTCCCTGTGACCTAAACCTATGTGTGGAGTAGCTAATAAAATGTTGATAGTCTTAAACGGTTCGTATGGGTGATAACTTTAGCGCGTGTGTATATATATATATATATATATATATATATATATATATATATATATATATATATATATATACACACACACACACACACACATTTTATATTTGTAATATATATATATATATATATAAATCTTGTTTTAGTTTGCTGTTTTTTGTTTCTGTACGGTTTATACTAAAACAATCATTCACCCCAGGCTTAACGGATGTCACGGAATTGAACAATACTGTTCAGCAACATCCACCTCGCCTTCGGCAAACAATTGTTAATTATGCTTGGCTTTGAATCACTGTATTATTTATTTGATCGAGCGCTTTCATCTAGTCCTTTTACATGCCTTAAAGCTAGAACTACTCTCAGAGGTACTCTCAGAGCTCAATCAACTGCTTAAAGCAGCGATAAGGTAAAAAAAAAAAACAATCCTGACACTGGTTTAACACGCAAGATTAGTTTCAGTGCGGTATAATAAAAACGGATTGTATGAAGTTAAAGCTTTGGCTTTGTCTAGTCGGGCTTTCTTTTGAGCTGTGAGTGTTTGGAAAGTGTTCCTACTCATCTTTCATCGAAAAGGACTGGATTGTGAGGACAGGCGTGTTTTCAGGAGTCTGTTATATTTCTGCCTATTAAAGTATTTTTATCGATCAGTTTCCTTGCATTATTTCCTGTGTAAATATTTCATTACAGCGCTGTTCTGTATAGCTGTATGCGTGTGTGTGTGTGTTTGTCCATGTCCATGGGTGTGCTTGTATGTATATGTAAATGGGTATATGCTTTTCCGAAGCACACACCTGCAGTCGAGGTGTATTTCTGATGATGTCACATTTCTTCTAGAAACAGCAATGCTGCAGCTGTGAACACACAGTCAGGGTTTTATATCTCACGATCATATTACTTGTTTGGTTAAGGTGTTGTTAATCTATACTAGACCTGGTAGTAGCTTCAGCGTATTTCCAAGAAGAAAATATATTTCTTATACTTTGTATTTCTGGGTATGTGATCAGAGCCAGTCAACATGTGCAGTCGTGTTTGTTTACACGAAGATGGAAACTGTTCTGCGGGCATGCTGTGCTACACATGAGTCTTGGCTGTTGTGGATTTAAGAATAGGGTTAAAAACACCAATACGCGATGTCTGAAATACTGACTGAAATGCTGTAGGACGAGCTCTGATTTTAGTAATTGTAGCATTCTGTTTAACGTATTAGAGATATTAACTCTATTAACACTGCTTAAAATCTGAGCTCTGATAATGTTTGCATTTATTTTCGGTAAAGAAACAGCCAAAATATAACATGCTGTCCTTTCAGTGAGATTTCAAAACCTTATTTCTCCTCAAGAAGAAAACCATAGACTAAACAGGAACATACGTGTACAATATATTTTCCCCGCCATTTTCTTCATTTATTGGGTTGCTTGTGTGGGCATGTGAGCACAAACTCGATAACAAAATTTGAATAAGTATAGTGCTCTACGATGCCTCGCTATAAACATTTTATCTTGTTGATGATGTTTAAATTCCATCCGTTACCATAGGATTCTTTTATACATCCTGGTAGCAGAGCCACATAGGCATGAAACATGACCTTGATATTTTCCTGCCTGTTGTCCTGTTGATGCTGACTTGGAATAAAAAACACCCAATTCAACTGTAGGTAAACAAACTTTTGATTAGCAAATCAACACCAAACATGAACGAGAGCTCGGAGCATGAGTTTTTTAAAAAGAGAATTAAACTAACAGGACAGGCAATTTAAACGAAGGCAGAAATCAGCAAGTGAAAAGAACTCGAGGTTTACCTTTTCTGCTTTCACTCCAGACTGTAATCAGGAAACGCAGGGGTGATTTATTTATCCGTTTCCTTCAAGGTGGAAGTTGATCTAGCTCCTATAGGAGCTAAACAATTAGCTTTACAATTAGCTTTACAATTAGCATTGAAGTTTAACGTTCACATGTTTCCTTTGTTACCTCTACAGGCCTATGCCAATAGATGTTTAAGAAATGAGAAGCTACTCACTGCATCAGTTAAGGTTAATTAACATGTTGCCAGTGGAAACATATTAATCAAAACAATACTTATTCAATCAAATTTAAATTGGGGTGGTAATGTTTTTTTTTTTTTTGGCAGGGTAGTCAGCATTTCCTGCAGTCTTCAGTATTATCACTGAAGCAGGGTCAAGAAAGGCTTTTATAGGAGGCAAGTTATAATTTTCCACATAACATTCGCTGCAGCTGGTGAGCTACAATGGTTATTACTGTCTGAGGTGGAAGTGGGTCACGGCGGATTTTATTTTAGTACTGCTGTCTCTTTTATATTAATGTATTCTTGGTGTTAAGCTGCAATTGTAAAGTGTGTGGGGATACAGAGCGAGGTAATAGTAGGTATTGTGTAAGGGGTGTGGTATATAAATGTTATGTGTGTTGGTGCAGGTTCCTGGGGGCTGTTTTTGGACAGATAAAGGGGTGGTGGGTGGAAACGCACCCATAATTTTGTCATGAGGGAGGTGGCCTGGGTGGAGTGCTTAAACACAGCTGGCTGGGTCATAAATTAAAGTTTATGCATGCATTTTGTTATATTGCTTGTGTTTTATAACAGCAATGTATAATCTGTGGTGTTAAATTTCAGACTGTGATACGTACACAATGATGAATATAGAAATATCAAACATAACAATTGTAAAAACTTGATTTGGGGATTCATAAGTGACATTGCTGGTGATGGAGCTGTTTTCCTGTATTTTCTAACATTGATTCTGGCCTGTCAGTCTGAAAATTAACATCACAGGTTCTTCACTGCTGAAACCTGCCATTTACTGGATGTCTGGGCGTCATTGTATGTGATGGTGGAGGCGAACTTTCCACGTTTACGGCAACCTGTACTGCACAAAGAAGTGTTAAACACCGCATTGTTGGCTAATTCAGTTGAAGTTAATGTGGTAGCCAGTATATCAGTTATTGAAGGGATACACTGGTTATTTGATCTGTCTGACAGATATTAGCAAAGGAAACTTACTGTTTTAAAGCTGGTCAGCTACTGTACATCCTGTAGTAGTTATGCCAGTGGAAGACATTAATGTTAGTGGGAGGTTATTATAGCTAGCTCATCAGGCATGATATACATACACACAGAAACAAATAAATTAATGATTAAATGTAGAAATGAAGAAATGATAATTACATTTTTTCAGCTGTACCTAATAAAATATCCAGTATGAAAATGTAGAAATTACCTTTTTCATTAGGAAAAATCTACCTAATTGATCTCTCTTTCTGTTTTTATGCAATCTCCTGAAGTATGTTTGCTAGTTTGCATTAGCCGATTTAAAAAAGGCTTTTGTTTCATTCTCGCTAGAGTCCGATTAGCTTGAATATGACATGAATCCCGCAGTTCATATAAGGCAAGATAATGGCAAAAATAACAGCCTACAGATATTAAATCAACAAAACAGAGATAAACTACTAAACTTCTGAATAGAATAAAACTAACAGGAGTCTGATCTTTCATATAAAAAAGAGGAATACCACACCATGTATGCAGATTAGTTCTGTTTTACAGGAGGAAACATGGGGTGATCACGTGACTTTTCATCTTACTTTTCGAATTACAGGGGTGCCCCCGTGTGTGGAGTAATTGGTCATTTTATCTTTTACACATGAAAAAAGATTCATGAAATATTATGTTTTAATACAAAGGGACATAAACTCTGCACACAGGCTTTTATTAAGTTTTGGTTTTATTAAGATATGATTTTTGGTCCTCTGTTCAAGTCTGCTCATATTTATTCTAACTGTAAATTGAATCGTAGTCAGATAATTTCAGTCACTAATAGGTCCGGTTCAGTAGAGGGAGAAATCCGACGAATGAGTAGTGATGACAGGGAGGGAACAGAGCTGCCATGCGAGAATGATGGGACGAGACTGCTGTGGAAAAACATCTGGCAAAGGGCAAAGCCACAAGTGCGGAACATGAGCTGGCCATAAGCTGTTTTTACTGGATTGTGATTAAGCCTTTGGAGCACTGAGATGAGGCCGTCTGTCAGATGTAGGTAGTCATTTTCTTATCCCAACTCATAATTCCACTAAAACCGTGGTTAAGTAATCACCTTTGGCGAGAGCTGTACAGTAATAACATGCTTCTGAAGGTGCTCTCGCTTTCATCCCGGGTTGCTCAGTACTATGTGTAAATAGTGCACTTGTCTGTCAGTCACTATGGTGTGCTGGTTACTGTGGTCATGGCTGTTTACTTTGGAGCACTGAAGCCGAACCCAACCAATCCCACGTTAGACGGAATAACAGCCCAGCCTTTCTTCAAGGTTCATGGCAACGTAAATTAGACAAAACCTATGATGGTATTTCATGTATTTTTATTTATAATATGTCATGGTGGCTTTTCTCGTCATTTATTGTTGTTTTGAAATTATTTTAATGAATGTAGCATGTAGTGCTCATTTAACAGACTGCCCACCTCCAAGTTTATTTATCCGTCACTGAGAAGTTTGTGAGGGTGCCTGTTTACCCAAGAGCTTGTTTACCTTTTGAAGATATACAAGAACCACAAATTTTTGTGCCTTAGAATGAAAGCAAAAACAACAGAGGATGGATGCTGCCTTAAACTGATTTTTGGACACACCCAGACTTTTCCTCGGTTAAGTTATAATTAAAAAAAAAATTTTTTTTAAAATTGATTTATTTTTGTTTTTATTTATTTAGTTATTTATTTTTAATAAATTATTCACGTGTTTACTTGGTTTTATTTATTTATTTATTTTAAAAAAATTTCCGTCCAAAATAATAATAATAATAATAATAATAATAATAATATAAGTCCTAAATTCTTTGTAGAATTTTACTAACCTTTTTCTTGGTTGCGTAAGTTCTTTAGCGATTCCTATGGCTGTGAACTGAGTAGCAGCATGTCATCGTTTGATAAAGGTGACGATGAGGTCTGAAAGGCATCTGTGGAACATTTGCATGCGATTGTTTCAGGGAGCAAGGGGACGTGTCAGAACTGATGGAAGAAAAAGGCTAATATTTGAAGCATGTGTAAACTGTGGGTTTGTTTGTATTACAGCTCGGTCGTGGAAACGCTCTTGGACAGCTCTTGTATGCTCTGGTTTTAAGGCCGCGATGTGTCAGACACACAGGCCGTCCAGATGTTCTGGGGTCTTCTGACTCCACAGACAGGATGTAACTGTTTGTGGAGATGTGCCTGATTTCCATTTCCCATCCCTACTTTAAAAAAAAGCACAGCATTTCACTGGCAGCATATATTAAAGCACTAAGCCAGTGTTGTTAGAGGGTCCAGAACATTTTTTCTACTCAACCTGAAGTATGAATATCCTCTTGACAGGTGGTGTGATTCTTTTTAATGGTCTGCCTTAAGACAAGTCACCTTGTTTGGGCTTTTGTAACCAAAGCAGCACATTTGTTGAAGGAATAACTATGTTCTGTCATCCTAGGAGACTATTAAATAAGAGATGGAGATGATGCAGGTCTGGCTTGAGGTGATCATAGGATCATAAAGGAGGGAGAAAGGGATCCGGTCCCTGTTTAACATCTTTGTTGTAAATCACAATGATGGGCCCTAGAGCGCTTCTGTAGCTTCATTGTGTGCGAAGAAGCCTGAAATGTTAAACCAAATACACAATGTTTAAAATTAGTAGTCGTGTAGCCCAAGTCTGACAAGGATTCAAATGATTCATGATGATTTATAGGTGGAGAATATAGGGACATTATTAGCTGTCCCACTGGGCAGGTAAAAGCAATGTACACGCAAACATTTTCAATGCTTTGCTTTTAGGCAGTGCCTAAATATATTATTTATTAATGTGTAGTACACGATTAAAATTAAATAGATTTTCCATTAAATCTGGATGTTTTAACTACGATTCTGCTGCAAGATCTTTATTTATTTTTTAAAAAAGTGTTTTTATA
>JAOUQZ010086384.1:0-16795 GCA_028564935.1 Neosilurus hyrtlii
TTTCCCTCCTGAGCCTGGTTCCTCTCAAGGTTTCTTCCTCGTGTCAACTGAGGGAGTTTTTCCTTGCCACTGTCGCCTGCGGGCTTGATCTTTATGGATGAAAGCATGTGTGAAAATTTCTTCATTTTACCTCAATAGATTGACAAAGGTCTGCAAGGCTGTAATTGCTGGAAATGGAAGATTTTAGATAAAAACAAAGTTTAAAGGACAAAATTATTGTTTTGAGTTTAAATCATTATTTTTAAGTTCATCAATGTGTAATTGATTATTAACTATATTTTGTATTCGTTTTTTATTTTGCTCATTTCATGGATGAACTTGTGGTAGTGTATATAATTCAGAGATAATGTTATCAGGAGAACCATTAAAAGTAGCAGGAACCTCTGTCCTCATGATGTCATCATTACCATTGATCAATTTGCAAATTATACAGAAGATGGCACTGAATTGAGGACCCATCATGAGAAATAAACCAAATCTGCATCTCATCATGCGGTGCATTCCAGCAAAGGGCACGCCTACCCAAAACAATAATAGTTGAATGTGATGTAGATATTGAATATTTTGAGCGTTGTAAGGTTGCTGTTTTAAAAGATTTTTGCTAAAAAAGTTTTATAGTTATGGGAAAACAGTTATTGGCCCTTGCTTATGCACTTACGCTACAGAAGCACCAAGCTAACAGTTCTCTATTGACAATTCTTGAAAATGATTACAAAGAAGATGCGTCACCAACATACTGCACTGTGCATGTGTCTGCTGTTTACATGTGCAATGCTTTTTAAAGTGAATTTATTAGCTTTAAATTGAAGCTTTTTATATACTGGCAGGGGGCCTACACTTTGATTTTAACAGAACTCACATTTCATTAGGCATATTTCTATGTGGGTTTGTGTCAGCTTCTTTAGAAATATTTCAGTTTTGAATTAGAATTAACCCTTATTATATGCTGCTGCTATTAAGTCTTATTTAATGCTTGCTTAGCTTCTTCAGGAAACAGATAGAATATTTACAGATTAATTAAAATATATGTAGGGACCTTTGCTGAATTAAAAGTTTCAATGGCATAATATCAGTCACTCTGCATGGGTCCTTGCAGGCATGCATGAAGCCTATTGGTTTCATGTGACTGTCTTATATTAGTTTTTGCTAATTAATATACAGCTAGAACACAATCAAGTGTACCCATAATGTTGCAAAAATAGTCAAAAATGTTTCAAAATACAAAGTACATAGTTATACTGCCAAATATGTTGAGAATGTGGAACTGAAATTTATTTTTCTTATTTGGACCTATATTGGGGGGGAATGGAGCATTAGAAAACCCTGTATAGGGGGCCTATGGAAACTAAATAGGTTTTATTTAGTTATATATGGCATTAATTTATACAATGGTAAGTGTAAAATAATCTTTATTCAGAAACTTCAAAGCAGTACATGTGTAACAGACACTTACAAAACCCTTTGAAAGTTGTATCCTGCAGTTCTTATATTTAATACAATGAAATTTATACACTCAAATTACTTCAACAATGTAACAAACCCTGGGATTAACTGTACTATATAGCTTTGTGCATGGCTACAATATGACCACTGAGCATTTATAGTGATCAGATATAGATTTGAGCCTAATCACTTTTAAAAAAAAACATACACTCATGATTGCATCAGATTAATAGCATCTGGTAGTCCATGCACTGTAATTTTTTGTGTGTGTAATAAGGATATAATATAAATATAATAAGGATTGACCCAATCCAGCATTATGTTCATGCATTAGCATTATGTATGGGATGGGAAAGTGGTGGTGAAATGGTTAGCATGTCTGCCTTACAGCATGAAGGTCCTGAGTTTGAGTCCCAAGCTTGTCGAGGGTGTTTCTGTCTGGGGTTTGTATGTTCTCCCCGGGCTTGCATGTGTTTCCTCCAGGTATTTCGGAACAGAAATGGTACATTTTTAACCTTTATTTACCAGCATGTGACCTTTTGTTGCCCACAACTAATGATTGTGAAATTTTACTTATATAGTAAGTAAAAACAAAATTATGTAATGTTATATGCTGACCATAGATTGGCCTTCTAATTTTAAGAAAATCTAAATGTTTTTTTTTTCTTTAATCCCAGGCTGTTAATCAGCATTAAGTAAATACAAGAAATCTTGTCAAGTCAAATTATCTTGCTGCATGGACAGATAATATTGTACTCAAAACAAGTGAAATTATCTGTCCATGCATCAAGATAATTTCACTTGTTAAATCAGAAATAAGATTATAGTGTAAAGATGTGTAAACACTTAAAATGAGAAATTAACTCTTAAAAACAAGATAAATTATCCAACACTTCTAAATGTAAGGTTTTTGTTTTTTTAACATATTATTTTTTTTATATATATATCTTGGTAAGAACCAAATAATTTGCAGTGTTGGGGGGGAGGGGTTAGTGCCCAGCATCCGATTTTCAAATATAGTGAAAATGTTGGTCAAAATTGTGCTGAACAATCCATGGCCACTTTCAGCCTTTGCAATCTCGCTATGAACAGTGAGCTAATCACCAAGCAGTTTGTACAGCCATTCCATTCAAACATGCAGTAAATAGCCTTCCAATTATATTACTCTTTGTATTGTAATTGATGCCATATTACACCTGAAGCTAAAGTATTACAGACTTACTATAAAAATATATTTGATCACTTAGCCATACCGGTGTCAGTGTACTTACTAGTCAAGCTGCTTTTCACAACAGACCGAGCAGTTGGTGAACAATAGCGAGTGTTTTTGTGATTATTAGAAACTGATTGCCATTCTTTTGGCACTGCTTTTTCCTTTTGCCCACTCCTGGTAAAATACCAGGAGAATGTCACACGAATCTTGGAATTGAACCACGCTTACCCCATTGATGTTCATTGTTTGGCTGCATGACCCACTTTCTCATGAGTTTCAGCACATGGACAGATGTCCTGACATTTTCCTTTAGTATTTGCTGGTATAATTCAGAATTCATTGTTGCATCATTAAAATGATATGATTATATTATAATTTGATAGTAACCCCTCCTAGCCCAGATGACCAAACCATGAAAGTTCAATGCAACTTGACCATGTTTCAAGAGAGACATTGTCCAAATCAGACATCGAATAAATCCTTAGATACAATTGTTTCACTAATAGTAGATCCAAAATTTAGTCGTTGTAAGGATTATTCTATGTTGGGAAAATCTCTCTTTTCTCTGTATCTCCATCTCTGCCTTTTTCTCCTCGACACCTTCAATCTCCAGATCCGGGAGCAGCTTGGAACAAACCGTCAAAACAGGAGTACTGTATGACAGTTTATTTTCAAGACAGTCTCAGAAAACACTCAAACAACTTCAGTATTTAAAGGAGTCTAGGGGGTTGTGCTTTTCCACAACAATGAATATGTGTGTGTGTGTGTGTGTGTGTGTGTAACAGGGTCAAAGAGGAGTCATCCTTTGAAATTTCACTAAGTGCAATTCAGACTATAAATCTATAAGATCTTATCTATGGAATTTCGCTAGTGGAACCATTATAGTCTGATACAACACAGATGTGAAATAAGGAGTGAAGCCTAGATAAACACAGAGAAAACAATCACACGACCCAAACTTAAAAGTTAATGCATATAAAATACAGAAGGTAGGCAATAATGAGAAATATGCAAACAATAAACAGAATTAAATATTTCTGTGAGGTCCCGCCGAAGGCACTAGTCATGTCTGTCTGTTTGTTCTGCTCTCTCCTCTCCCGTGTGTGTGTTTGATTACAGGCTCTGCCTGATTGGCCCACCTGTTCCTCATCCCCACTGGAGAATAAAAGGGGGCTGCATACCGTGTCCCGATCGCCAGATCGTCTTGGTCAGTCATAGTATCAACGTCGAGTATCCACAGAGTGAACTAGTGCCGTCACTGCATGTGCATCGCGCATTCACGGAGAGAGCTCGTGCTGTTCACAGTGAGAGAACGTATCTCAGCCTACACACCGCGATCCAGCCGACAGTATCGTAGTGTTTATGTACCACGTTATGCTTGTTCATAATAAAGGATCCTTTTAGCTGTGCCAGTTAACCGCCAGTCTGCCCGAGCTGCAGCACGTTTGGCCTGTCGGTACCTGTCTGCTGCCTCGGGAGTCCCACAGGCCAAAAAGACCTGATAGGCCTCCTTCTTCAGCTTGACAGCCCCCCTCACTGCAGGTGTCCACCACCTGGTTCGGGGGTTACCTCCACGACAGGCACCGATGACCTTCCAGCCACAGCTCTGGGCTGCCGCCTCAATAATGGAGACACGGAACAAGGCCCATTCGGACTCTATATCTAATATATATATATTTAATATCTTTATTAAAAATCAGTATTTATATTTCTACATATTTTGATGGAAAATGCAGTAGCCAGCCTTTGTACTATTCCTCCTATGCCATCACAGGGATTTTTTCCATGGGAGGTTGCAAAAAAAGTTACACTCTGCCTTCATTCCATAATCATTATGGTGGAACATCAAGCTAATCAGATATTTGTAGATTTTCTACTGATTAGAAGCTCCATCACTTTATTAAAATATTTTATGAACATGAGAATATTTTGTTTTAACCAACTGAATTAAATCTTGGTTAAACCTATGAATGGTGTTGCCATTGTGATCAAGACAGTCAGTTTCAATTTACCAAAAGGAGTGTCTTTTTTTTTTTTTTTTTTTTACTTTGAGACCACCTACACCATGTTCCAAATTATCATGCAAATTGTATTTAAGTGTCAAACATTTAATTTTTGTTTTTCAATTAAACTGATTGTATTGTATCTCAGGGCTCTTTGGTTCACTGGAATAAATCTCAGACACCTGTGATTACTTTGCCAGGTAAGCCCGATTAAAGCAAGCATATTTACGAAGGATGTTCCTCATCATTAGGCAGGCCACAGGTTTCAAGCAATATGGGAAACAAAAAGGATCTCTCTGCTGCCAAAAAGCACCAAATAGTACAATGCCCTAGACAAGGTATAAAAACATTAGATATTTCACAAATACTTGAGGGTGATTCAGAGCACAGACAGGTTTGTGCAGATAAACAGGATGAGGAAGGTTTCTGCCAGACAAATTCATCAGATTAAGAGAGCTATGCAACCCTGGATCTCCTAATGCTGCAAATTCAACAAATGATGATTTTAAGTTCTTTACAAAATGTTTTATAAACTCTGTTGTGCTTAATAATTTGGTTTTTTTATTTTTGAAAAAAAAAAATTACTGTTATCATTAGTAGGTTTGTTCAATACAATTTGAACTGATGATGACTTAAAAAGTATACTGACTGTTAATTGCATTGACTAGGAAAATCACTGAAAAGTATAATTTGCACAATAATAATAATAATGTTGTACAATGTTTGGCCTACTGAGCTATTCTTCCTGAGACATTGACTTGCTCCTGGATTTTAGCTTTACTCCAGCTATCAGGGGCTAGCATTGTCAAGGTAACTTTTTCATGTGTAGTCTTTGCTACCTGAATTTGTGCTTTTATATTATTGACAATTGTAGCAAGGTCAGAGCATTTCCCACATTCATTTTCATCTAGTATATCTCTAACAGGAACAACAAGAATGTCATCAATTTTGCTTTTAATTGGGTTATCTTTTGTTTGACATATCCAGTAATACTTGGTGTTTTGGTACTTTCATTGGTTAACCTCCAAGGTCTTGAAACACAGGACTAAAGGCTAATGCATTTAGTGGCACTTCAAAGTCTCTGTCACTTTGCCCTGCAGATGTTGCACATTCCATGTCCATCTTCACTTTCTCTGGGGCTGAGGATCTTTATTTTGCACTGACACAATTTTTGTCCTTTACAACTTTTTAGGTCCGTGCAGTATCAGAGCAGCATATACTATAGCAGCATATATAGACTCATCTATCCTGTTAAGACCCTTTGTACTGACTTTTCCTGAATGCTGTTGATTACAACATCTTTGCAGATGCTCATCTCTATCTAATAATACTTTTCCATGATGAAAGCAAACGGTATCTTTAGCAAGGTCCAGTTTACCATATTTGATGTGCAGTCTGTGACACAGTAATTTTACATCTAATTATAAACCACATCTTCTGTAAAACATGGTGGAGGCAGTGTGTTGGCATGGACATGCATGGCTTCCAGTGGCACTGGGTCACTAGTGTTTATTGATCATGTAACAAAAGACAGAAGCAGCTGGATAAATTTTATCTTTTCCCCCCCTTAATAAACACAGAGATCCAATACTTGGCCTGTGTTATTACATACTATACAATGATTATACAGAAAATATCTCAGGTCTTTAGGAAATATTTTTAAAAACTGATATTTTCATAGTAGGGTGACATTATTCTGTAAAAAACACCCTTCTAGAGGAGCCTCTAATTCAGAAACTATTAACAATATCATTGTAATATTCTGCACATATCATTTTCTTAATGAAAAGATTGCTCAGTATGCTTTTCATCAAAATCTGAGACCATAACTGACCAAATGTCCTAAATATTGATACATATATAATACGGGACTGATCTAGTCTGCTGTGCGTCTCTAAAATTGATAAATACCCAGGTTTAATTATTAAAAACCTCTTTCAGGTAATTATGCACCGATCTCACATGGAATGAATGCATCACAGAGGAAAACAATCTGAAAGCCCTGTATCTGTTACTTATGTGGCTGCTTAAGTTACTATTCCCCAGAAAAATGGGTCTCTATTTTTCAGCTTCTTTTTAATATTATTCTTCCATCGCACTTAATGTGGCACAAATGACAAAGTACACCCATGCAATGTACATATTCTTATACATTGCGAATTGTGCCATTACTTTTATTGGCATTTTGCGTTACCATGGCGACACAATTGGCCAAAAATCCCTTATATATGA
Organism: Neosilurus hyrtlii; assembly: GCA_028564935.1. Classification (NCBI taxonomy): domain Eukaryota; kingdom Metazoa; phylum Chordata; class Actinopteri; order Siluriformes; family Plotosidae; genus Neosilurus; species Neosilurus hyrtlii. Next base: position 6,892 of record JAOUQZ010086384.1, read on the forward strand.
ATGGAGAGAGGTCAATAAAAAATTATGAAACACATAATTTTGATGCCTAGCCAAGAAGCCATACTTTCACATAAAAACTTGGTTAAACTTTTAAAAAGTCATCATTTTGGCGGTCAATATTCTTATGGGTTTCTCTTAATCTTTGATCAAGTGTTATAAGGCTTTCTGAGTCAGTTTTTCTATTTATAATGGATGTCTATTGCGTGGAAATGGCAACGTCATTGCGATGGGGGAAACAGTTTTCAAATCAGAAGACCAAAAGCGAGACATGCACCACTGCCTTTTTCACTCAAAAATGTATATGGGTAAATGTATAAGGGCCTTGATCAAGCGCCCATGAGTGGCATCTTGGTGGTGCTGAGACTTCAACCACTGCGCCACCATTGCCCTAGTAGTAAACTGATTGGTTTGGATTGATTTTTAAAAAGGCATTAATTAAAAATAACTTAATTAGGTTGATTTATATTTTGCAAAATGAAAATGTACAGCTTTATCTGTGATTTGTTTTTTACTACAAAGTGAAAAAGCTGAATGAACATCCTCTAGGTGTGGTGATTCCACAGTTTTTGCCGGGGGTTGTATAAAACTGTTAAATACCTGAAAATATCAGCTGACTACAGTTGGATTGGTTTTCAGACCACCACACACACACACACACACACACAGTTTTTTCACCACGCTTGCCCTGCCTCCCTTTGTAAAATCCTGTTGTAGCAGACCCATTACCTTTTGAGGTATCTGCTCTCCTTCCCTCATTTGAGATTGGTTTCATGACCCTGCCCTCATTCCAAATTAATTGAATAGCCCTGGTATGGAGCTTGGCTTAAACCCCACAAAAATGGTTACAGTTAAAGTATATATTTTTTGATTTATTACCACCTGTCAGCCACAGCTACTTAGAAACCCCCCTCCTTGAATCGACACCTTACCATGGTGAAGGGGTTTGCGTGTCCTAATGATCCTAGGAGCTTGTTGTCAGGGCCATTATGCCCCTGGTAGGGTCACCCTAGGCAAACAGGTCCTTGGTGAAGGTCCATTCTAAGCGCAGTACAGAAGACCCCTATGGATAGAGAAAATACAAGGAACCAGTTTCCCTTGCCTGGACGTGGGTTACTGGAGCCCGAGGCAGCAGACAGGTACCAGCAGGTCAAACGTGCTGCAGCCCAGGCTGTTGCTGATGCAAACTCTCGGGTGAGGGACGAGTTCGGTGAGGGCCGCAAAAAAGTTCTGGACCACCATTCAATGCCTCAGGAGGGGGAAGCAGTTCTCCACAAACACTTTACAGTGGAAGTGGGGAGCTGCTCACCTTGACTGGGGATGTTGTCGAGAGGTGGAAGGAATACTTCAAGGACCTCCTCAAGGAAGACCCTGGGGGTTCTGTTGTGGGTCCGCCCATTGCTGAGGAAGTCAAAACTTGGTGGTCACACTCTGGGGGTGGATGAGATATGCCCTGAATATCTCAGAGCTTTGAATGTTGTAGGACTGTCTTGGTTGACACATCTCCACAACATTGCATGGTCATTGGGGGCTGTACCTCTGGATTGGCAAACCGGGGTGATATGTGACGGAACTGAGTGTCAGGTTAACAATGTGAGAGTGGGTTTGACCAAAAATCAGAGAGAGGGCTCAATGAAAAGATTTAATAAGGCTTACAAAATAAACCAAACAAATAAGTCAAAATAACAAAATCCATGTAAAAAAAATGGTGGGGACTATACAACAGCAATTACTTCAGCTCCAGCATAGAGTCTTGAACACATTTATAAACTTGACCAACACTCTTCAAATAAGACAACACAGGGGGCACAAATAGTGTGGAATACACCCTCTAGGTCTGGAATGAGGTCCTGCCCCAAGTGGGGGAGTTTAAGTATCTCGGAGTCTTCTTCATGAGTAAGGTAAGAATGGAACAGGAGATCGACAGGCGGATTGGTCCAGCCTCTGCTGTAAAAAAGGCCTTGTACCGGTCCGTCGTGTTGAAGAGGGAGCTGAGCAGAAAGGCAAGGCTCTTAATTTACCATTTGATCTACATTTTAACCCTCACCTATGGCTCACCTATGGTCACAAGCTAGTGACCGAAAGAACAAGATTGTGGATACAGGTGGCTGAAATAAGCTTCCTTATCATTGTGGCAGGGCTCTCCCTTATTTACAATATCAGGCAAAAAATGTATTCCCTAAACTTAGTCAGATATGTCATTAACTAACACGGTAAATAATAATATACCGCTATCAGATCAGCAACTACAGTGTTTAGCCCCATTCAGGAGACAAAACTAATTTCATTAATTTTCTCATCTAAATCATTAACTTATGTGCTAGACCCAGTACCTACATGCTTCTTTAAACAAGTGTGATCACCCCTTTATTAAATGCAATTAATTCTTCTCTTAGCACTGGTTATGTACCTAAATCCATTAAACTAGCAGTTATCAAACCTCTGATTAAAAAACTGACCTTGACCCATATCAGCTGTCCAACTATAGACCAATATCCCCAAGATCTTCGAAAAAGCTGTAGTGCAGCAGTATAACATTCATGAAATGTATCAGTCAGGATTGAGGCCCCATCATAGCACAGAGACAGCACTTGTTAAGGTGATAAATGATTTACTGGTGGCCTCTGACCATGGCTGTGTCTCCCTGCTTATGTTAACTTTCATGAAATGTATCAGTCAGGATTGAGGCCCCATCATAGCACAGAAATAGCACTTGTTATGGTGATAAATGATTTACTGGTGGCCTCTGACCATGGCTGTGTCTCCCTGCTTATATTACTTGACCTTAGTGCAGCCATTGACACTATTGATCATACAATTCTTCTTGACAGATTAGAAAATGTTGTTGGAGTTAAGGGAACAGCCCTAGTAAGTTTGGATAGTGTTTGTTTCGTCGCATGTAGCAGTTAAGGACCTTGGAGTGATTATTGACCCTGGTCTTTCATTTGAAGCTCATGTAGATAATATTACTTGGATAGCCTTCTTTCATCTCAGAAATATTGCTAAAATAAGAAATATGATGTCAATGCATGATGCGGAAAAACTTGTTCATGCTTTTATTACCGCAAGATTAGATTATTGCAATGCGTTACCCTCTGGATGCTCTGATAGGTGCATAAACAAGCTCCAGTTAGCAGCAGCAAGAGTTTTTACTAGAACCAGAAGACATATCACCCCCATCTTATTTACACTGCCCTGGCTCTCAATTAAATTTCGAATCAAATATCAATTGCTACTTTTAACCTATAAAGCACTTAATCGTCTTGCACCACATTATCTTAGCAAACTTCCTGTTGTTTATGATTCAGTTAACCCACTTAGATCAAAAGGTGCAGGCTGCTTAGTGATACCTTGAATACTGAAGACTATTGCTGGGGGCAGAACTTTCTTTTACAAAGCCCCAGAGTTATGGAGGAAACTTTCAGTTAATGTTTGGATCTCAGACAGTTTTTAAGACTAGGCTTTTGTCAAGCATTTTGTTAATAGCCTTTATTAGGTAAAGGAGCAGATCTGGGGGTTCTCAGGCATAGAGAGTTCTGGTAAACTGTGACGTTGGGATGCTGTTGATCTCTCACTCTAAATGCTCATTCAGGTCCATTTACAGTGGAATGGCTGATTGCCCAACTTACAGGGTGCCCTCATGTCTGTCTTCATTCTGGTTTATCTCTTTTTAGTTATGCTGCCATAGTTAGTCATGCCGGAGTCCCTGCTTGCACCCAGCACTAATAAACTCTTTTTTTACACTGTTATGAGCATACCTAACAAGCTCTCTCTCTCCCTCCCCCCTCCTCTTTCTCTTTCTCCCTCTCTGTGTTTTTGTTGAGGTACACATGCTACTTCTTGGATGTCGGTGATCCTGATCCTTGTGGTTTCTGAGTTCTGTGGGCTGTCCTTGTGTGCTGATGGTGGCTGGAGTTCTCATCTTGGAAGCCCCTCACTCCTGCTGATAAAGATCCTTATGGGCTTAGATTTGCACTCAGAGACAGTGAATATGACTTTTCACTGCTAGTGATGTAAACTCTTTTGCTACAATTATTTAGGACTACAGTTGTGGTATAACCAACCAGACTACATGCTGGACTGTAATGCAGTTTTCATTTATGGTTTGTATTTACAGTTTCACCCAAATGAGGATGGGTTTCCCTTTTGAGCCTGGTTCCTCTTAAGGTTTCTTCTTCGTGTCAACTGAGTTTTTCCTTGCCACTGTGGGCTTAGGCTTGCTTATTAGGGATGTTTAGGGGGTTGTAGAAAAATGTTTGAACTACTCCTTAAATAATTTTTACTATGTAAAGTTGATTTGCGACAATGTCAATTGTAAAAAGCATTATACAAATAAATTTTAATTGAATTGAGTTGGTGGAGAGCAATATACATGTATAAGACTAGCACAGGGGTATTGTGAAAGAGAGGCAGTATTTAATCAAGTTTTAGCGTGGGATCTGGGTAATCTGGATGTGTCCTGGACTTTGCTCCAATATGTAGATAGTTTACTGATTTGCAGCTAAACCAAAGAGCAATGTTTGCAAGGAAAATTGCAATTCTGCCAAACAAATGTAGAATACTTAGGTAGAGTGCTTGAAAGCACTATGCGAGAAATTTCTCCAGAGCATGTAGAGGCAAGCCAAAAAGGTCCTAGACCTCAAACCATTCAGCAAATGCTAACATTCTTGGGCTTAGCTGGTTTTAGTAGACCTTGGGTCTGTGACTTTGCTATGAAAACGTAACCACTTAGAGATATGAAGGCAGAAAACCAAATAAAGTCCAGTTCTAAGTTGACATGGACAGAGGACTAAAGGCAGCATTTGTTATGTTAAAGGACTAGTCGTCCACACCAGCATTAGCATGTCCAGATTATGGAAGGCCTTTCCATTTTTATATGTCGGAGAGGAAAGGGTTTGCCTCAGCAGTGCTAACACACTAACAAGGGTGCATGGGAAAATGACCTATAGCTTACTATAACACAGGACTTGATGAGAAGGGCATGCCACCATGCTATCAAGGATTGGCGGCAGCAGCAACATTTGCTTTTCAGAAGGCATTGTTGATCATGATGGAGCATCCACTGACCCTATATACACTTCCCATGTTTTACATGTTCTGCTGACCAGCCAAAAATTCTAAATAACTAATGCTTGAAGAACAGGCTGTGATGTCATCCTATCAGCTCCAGAGCTGACAATTGAAAATTGCCACACAATAAATCCTGCAGATAGGTTGGTACCCCACTTGAATGTACTAAAGAGGCAGAAAAATATCTAAAAGCTAGAGCAGACTTGGAAGCAGAAGCACTGCCCAATGCTCAATATGTCTTCTTTGTGGATGGATAATGTTATCGTACCAATGAGGGACACAAATCTGGCTACCCGGTAATCCAATTTGATGACAATTTCAAACTGTTTAATACAGTAATGACTACGACAGTGCCACAATGGTGCTCTGCCCAATTGGCAGAAATTAAAGCACTGAAAGTTGCATACAAATTGGGCACAGGTAAAACATGCATGTTATATACACATTCAGCTCATGCTGATAGAGTTGGACCAGTCTGGGCACAGAGAGGTTTCCAGAGAACTGATGGGTCAAGTATTGTACATGGGCCAGCAATTTCAGGACTATTAGGAGCAATGACACTCCCTGAAAAATTGGCAGTGAAATGCAAAAGCCAACAAGTCAGGTGGAGAATGGGTTATCTGAGGAAGTGCACCGGCAGATGATGCAGCTAAAAAGGCTGCAGCAGGGGAGGACATATGCATTATGGGAATGATGGAGGCGTGAGGGCCAGGTAAAAATGAGCAGATGCAGATAATGATAGACAATGTCACAGAGTTCCAAGAGTTGGAGAATAGAGGAGCTGTGAAGGAGGGTTGGTGGCCCCACTGGGCTTTCTCCCAATGCTAATCAAAGAAGCACATGAGATCACATGAATATTATTGAGACAATTCAAACAGATCAGTGGTTCCCATATGGTGAATGAGAACACATGTTCTGCGAACATGTGAAATCTGCATTACACGCAATGTTAGAAAACACTTCATGGCACCCATTAGACATACCAGAACCAAACAGGCCATTTAGACATTTGGTAATAGATTTTACAGAAATTACATTAAGAAAAGAAGGAAAAAGATGCATTCTGGTGACAGATTAATTTAGCCGATGGATAGAGGCACAGGCCATGGCCAAGAATGATGCCAAGACAGTGGCAAAGTTTCTGTGCCTTGATTTGGTATCCCAGATAAGCTTAGTTTGGACAATGGTAGCCACATGAACAAGGTAATAAAAAGTATGAGAGGCCTTAAATATAAAACACCATTTGGGATTGTGTGTACCACCCTCAGGTCAAGGGATGGTGGAGAGGGCGAACAAAGTACTGAAGGAAAAGATAGGCAAGATCTGTGCAACCACAAAGTTAAATTGGGTACAGGAGCTGCCATTAGCACTGATGAAAATGCGTTCTCAGACTAACAGAAACCCTCATTTGACACCACACGAAATGGTCACAGGGAGGTCAATGCCAGTAGCATTTACTCAGGGACACTACAAGGGCCCTGCATTGGAACAGCTAGAGGGTGAAATGTCAAGTCATGTGAAACTTTTAACTCAAATACATAGAACTTTGTATCAACAGGTCTGTGCTGCCATACATGGTGCAAGAGTATGACAGGAGGATAAGTTCGCCGAATGGAACCTGGATACTACGTGAATATCAAGCTATTCAAAAAAACACATTGGAGCCAAGCATGGAAAAAAGGACCATTCAAGGTGGTGTTGGCAATGCCAATGGCAGTCAAGGTCAAGGCCAAGAGCATTGGTATCACTTAAATCATCGTTGCAGTGCTGCTGGTAAAGGACCAAAGTACAACTTGCCCATTCGGAGGAAGACACCGACCCAGAAGACATAGATCATCCAGATGCACCAGCATTCAATATTCATGGAAAAAGGAAAGAAACCTCAGAGGATAACAGAACCTCAAACTGTAGAGAAAAAAAATGCAATTTCACCTACTCCTAATCTTGAAGCAATAGTGCATCAGTTCTCTAGGGAACTTGAAACGATACAAAGGCTACAGTATGAGCCCAGACCAGGTCCATAGAGGTACGAGCTGTTTAGTACAGTCGACCTAACTGACTTTGTGACTCTAGACATTGCGGACCTGGCTCGGGGTTATACTGAAGAATCAGAATGAAAATTAAGGAGGTAGGACTTAGGGAGGCACCGAAGCCACCCGAGGCAAACCGCCAGCCACCACCACCACTGACTCACTTGCTTTGATAATTATAATGGCGGCTGGATACACATTAGTAGTTGTTGTAATTGAGGAATTCATCCAGGTAGCTATGATATTACGCAAAACTTGCAATTTTGACCCAAGGGAACTTCACACCTGCTAATGTTTCATGCCTCACATTGACTCAAAATGACCAACAACATGCTAAGAATTGTAATGACACATGGTATAGCGCCAGAATGGTTCATAGTCCTGCCGTAACAAGTAGGAGCTTAACCTATAAAGAGAACAAGACTAAGGAATGAAGTGGAGGGGAGGAGTACACACCCCAGACTTGGGAGTATTGGCAGGACATGCTGCCTTTTGTTTTACTCAAACAACAGGGTGGGCGATCTAAACCACTGTCCAGAAGGTGTAGTCAGCTTCAGCACAGTTCAGGCCGACACTGGGAATGATTAGTCAACTGAAAGCTAACTGGATGTGGCACCCTTCGTCACTAAGCTTTGACTGGGGAATAAGGCCAAAGGGAGGGAAAGGACATATGACATAGGACAACCATGAGAAATCCCAGATGAGTACAAATCGCAAAACGAGATCGCTGCAGGCTTTGAGTTTTTGTCTCCATGTGACCACGAATAAGAATGTTGAGTGGATAAACTACATATATTATAACCAGCAGAGATTTATTAATTACACAGATGAAGCCCAACGAGCATTGGAAAAACAACCTTCTGCCACAAGCACAATGACATTGCAAAACAGACAGCTCTTTGGAGATCAATGCTGTACTTACATCCTGAACAATACAGCCCCTGGCGGTTCCTTTTATTAAGCAACGGAGAGGCTTGGCAAACTACGGCGCAAAGTAAAAAAGAATGCAGGCTTTGTTATGTTTTCCACAGAATCATTCACCAGTTTCTTTGGCAGAAGGGGCAGGTGGTCAGTGAAAATGGCAAACAATGCTGGGATAGTGCTGGTAGTAGCAATAATGGTGTGTTGTATATTTCCATTGTTCAGGTGATTCTCTTTTTTGTCTTTATCGGACATTGGCTGCACATGGCATTCTCGTCACTCACAACATTATTCAAACTGTGACAATTCAAATGGTGACTGTTTCATTCTGTGATTGTCTTGTGTCTCCCTCCCAGTGCCAGCACAAGCGGCTGAACAAATCAAAGCCGTCGCCTGGCTGCTGGTACGCTCGGGAGGATAAGGACTCCAAAGTTGTGGTGTCTCAGGGACAGCTCCATAAACTCTTGATGTAGACAAAGATTTGAGCTGCATTATGGTCATGTCAGCAGATTAACCTACTGCCACCAAAATGGATACATGAACTATGTAAAACTCACTATCGGTGGTGATACTGATCCTTGATGGACTTCCTTTATTTGATTTACAATGATGTTGTATCTGTATATGTATACATGTCTTTGGTGACCCTATCAGACTGAACTTTCGTGCATGATGTGTGGGGAGAGTGAGAATTTCCCCTCGCAATTGGCATATGAGGGTTCTTCACCTTAAGAAGAAGTGTTAAAGATAATTTTAAGGGAATGATAACAGGGGGACGTGATGTGATGACGTGAAATAATAAGGAGATAGAGCTCAAGGGCCAGTTAAATTAATGGTACAATAGATTAAAAAGGTTGCAGCCCTGTTCAACCAGGATATAAGAACGTGCATTAATGCGTTAAGAAGTATAAGAGAGTATAATTATGTAGAACTTAGAATTGTCAAGTTCATATAATTTATATGATACTTACAGTTTTCTTAGGGATATAGAAATAAATCCTAGGCCTTGAAGTGAGGAGAGGTCCTTGACAGAATGTTATGTGACATGCACAGAGATGCCCTTTTCTTGGCGTTTTCTCTAGCAACCATGGATGTAAAATGACTTCTCTGTGCCGTCCCAAAACTATCAGACATGCCTTTGAGCCAGGATATTTGCAGAATTTGCCATCATATGGGAAATGAGGACAGCCCACTGGTCACACCGTGTCACTGGAAGGGCAGCCTATGTTTTGTACATCAGTTCTGTCTCTTAACAGTGAATTAGGAGCTCAGACATGTGCAGTTGTGAGCTCTGCAGAACTGAGTTTGTTACGGAGAGTAAACTGAAACCGTTACATAAGTGGGAGATGCCACGCATTGATGACCAACAAAAGAAGGACTATTATGTATTTGGTTATGTTCAGTGTCATTAACTAGTTTCAGCAGGAACACTGTGCGTCATGATTAAGAGCGTGGTGACTAAATTAGGGAATACAATCTAGTTTCTTCTTATGATTGCATTAAGCATCATAATATGGGGAGGACTGATGCTCATGTACATGCAATATATAATCTTTACCCAGTTATGGAAAAGACTTAAGGCGGACAACAGAGAAATACATGTGCAAGATCGGTTAAGGAATTACAAGCGGTTTAGTCAGGATATATACATAGATTCATTCATTTTCGGAACCACTTAATCCTATTTAGGGTCGCGGGGAGGCTGTTGCCCATCTCAGTCGACTCTGCGCGAGGGCAGAGTTCACCCTGGACAGCTCGCCAGGCTATTGCAGTATGTATATATGTATATATATATATATATGTATTGTAGGAACTCAGAGCCCTCTCTGAGTGGACATACACCGGGTGGATGCAAAGTACCCTTCTGTACCTGGTTATTTCTTGGT
>JAOUQZ010086394.1:0-16795 GCA_028564935.1 Neosilurus hyrtlii
CTTTTTGTGTGTGTGTGTGTGTGTGTGTGTGTGTGTGTGTGTGTGTGTGTGTGTGTGTGTGTGTGTGTGTGTGTTTTGAGGCATATGTTTGAGTGTAATGATCAATATAGGGAGAACAAGGGTAAAAAAAGGAAACACAATTACTTATTGACAGGGAAGTCAAAGTCTAAAAAGACATGGAGTGACAGTTGATGGCAGAGGATAAAGAAAAAAAGAGTGAAACGAGAAGAGGAGAGATTGAAGAGGCTGAGTCAGTCGCTGGCACAATGCATGTTTGTGACATGAAGTAATTTCAATTGACTTTGTCTCTTTGTGAACTCCACGTATTGTACTTTGTGCTACATAAGTGGGGCTCAGCAGATAGGAAGTGTGTCAGGTTTGACCAGACAACTGTGTGGAGGAGGAGATAATGTAGTCTCTGCTTGATTTGGTGTGTGTGTGTGTGTGTGGGGGGGGGGGGGGTCTCCTCATCTAATGTGTCTGTGAGTGCGGTATAAAGGACAGTGCTGTCACATATAGAGACATAATGGAAATGACAGTTCCAGCCAGGACCATCTCCTGGCCTGCCAGCTACTTCTCACCCTGCAGCATACACAATGAGATGCTTGTGTTGTTGATAAATACTGTTCGCACTTTTTCACATACCTACACTGTGCATCGTTTAATATAATACCTAAATGGTATAATAAATATAAGGTTTATTTTTCCCTAACTTTGTCTTTTGCCAATTCCAACCCATTTTACTACCATTACATCTTCCAGCATGACAGTGCACCTGTGCACAAAGCAATGTCCATGGCAACATTGTTTGCCAAGGCTGGACTGGAAGAAATGAAGTGGCCTGCACAGAACCCTGACCCCACTGAACACTTGGGTGGAATGGAAATGCCCGACTGTCCTCCAGGCCCCTTCATACTGCTTCAGTACCTGACCTCACTCATGCTCTAGTGGTTGAATGGGTAAATCCCCAGAGCCATACACCACAATCTAGTGGAATGCTTCACCACAGAAGTGGAGGTTATTATAACGTATAACAATATTATAATAATGGAATCTGAAATGGGTTGTTTAAAAAGCATGTGTGTGACATCAGTCAGTCCACAATCGTTTAGCCACATAGTGTACATTATATGTATTGTCTGAATGTACTCCAGGATAGTGATTAGAGGTGGGTGAAAAATCAATTTTATCAATTAATTCTAATTTTTGGCCTAGCAAAAAAAAAAAAAGTTGCCAAATGTTTTTACAATATTTATTTATTATTAGTATTATTTTCTTTCAGTGGCTCTGTAAAATCTAGACTGGGCACCCTGCCCAGGGTTTTCAAAAAAATGGTTCAATTCAAGAAATGTGTGTGCTGTTCTTATCTCTGTTGAGATTTTATTTTTAAGGCAAATCGCCCAGCCGTAATTGTGATATAATGTTTTTGTCATATGGCCTAATCCTAATTAGGGTCTCGGGGAGGCTGGTACCCATCTCAGTCGACTCTGGTACACCCTGGACAGCTCGCCAGGCCATCGCAGGGCCAACACACGCACAACCATTCACACTCACACCTAGGGGTGAATTTGTAACAGTCAGTTAGCCTACTGTGCATGTTTTTGGACTGTGGAGGGAAACCATGCAAGCACAGGGAGAATATGCAAACTCCACACTGAAACACCAGAGTCTGAGAATCAACCCCAGGCCTTCTTGCTGTGAGGCGGACGTGCTAACCACTGCGCCAAGTACCATGAGGTATTTCATTTATTTAATATTTAAAGGGTTTAAATCAGTGGAATAACAAGTTGGATATTGCCCAAGTTCCTGATTTCCCAAATTCCAAGTAAGTAACCGTCCCGTTGTCTCTCATCACAACTTTGACTGCAGAAAGTTTTTCATAGTTGCGGGTACAGTGGATTGCAGCATACCTTCAGGAGAAGGAAAAACCTGAGACTGGTGAAGGAACTGTTCATAACAGCTGCTATAACATACAGTACCAGTCAAAAGTTTGGACACACCCACTCATTCCACTCATTGTCCAAACTTTTAACTAGTACTGTGTATCTCTCCTCTCAACTCTTTCATAATGTACACTATGTAAATAAATATTACTTTGTTCCTTCCTCTTTCTCATTTAAAAGTGCAGTCAGTAATTTTTTATGAAATTATACATCTCTATCATTTAGTTCCATCTAAAGTCACAAGCCAAAACCACACACATGTGAATTCCTGTGTGTGTGTGTGGGAGGGGGGGACTAGGGAGCTGACACGCACTTTCTTACACTAATGCTTTGCACCCTTTTGGTTTACAGGAATCAAGGAAGAGTACAAGTATGTCAGTGTTCCAACCAAACAAAGAGGGACTTTGGAATTGATAAGCTGTTACTGGGGAACATTAATTGTAAACCATATATGGACTTACAATTGAGACCATTACCTTTGACCTTAAGTGACCTTAAAAGCCATCTTGTAAAACCTTTAAACAAGAAAGATTTTTTTTCTTTTTGTTAATTTGTTCATGTCTATATTGGGGCTGTGCATCTTTACTGATCTTATGATTCAATTCAATTACAATTATCGTGGCAACAATTCAGTTTGATTCAATATCCCGGTGCATCAGGAAATTTCTATAATACCGCACATGGCTACTTTTTCATCAGTGAATAGAAGCAGTCATCAAAAGCCGATTCCTCTTTTACACACTGCCTTACAAAGTTTCTTTGCCGTGCCTGATTAGTGATTTGAACAGCGTCACAAAATGGGTTTCAGCCATTCACAGAGCTTGGTCTTAAAGTGCCTACAAGAAATTATGAAGTTTTTTTTTTTGCATGTAATATAATTGGTTATGTTGTGTCACTTCATTGGTGTTAAATCGTCTACTTCTGCATCTTGATGCATTGATTCAGTGATTATTTCCTACACCCCTAGTCCTATAGAACATCTCATAAGGCGAGCACATGGGTAACTAAAACCATTACTTATACAAGGCCTTTTTGCTACATTACAGAATACGTGATAGGGGAGGGCGGTACCTTGCAATCTATGAGTTCTCCCCATTTCTATGTATGTATGTATGTATGTATGTATATATGAATTTATTTATTTATTTATTTGTTTGTTTGTTTGTTTGTTTGTTTGTTTATTTATTTATTTAAACTTTTTTGGCACAATACAGGTGTGCTCTTCTGCATCTCAAGTTCAAAGCATAATGTATTTGCACCCGCATAGTAGTGAATAGAGAAAGGAAGACTGTGTTGAGAAGAAAGTGTGAGTTTTGCTTCTCTTGATTTTTATGGTTGTATAGGTCCTGTGTTATTTAGCCTTTGAGAGGCTATTACATGCTTAAATCAATGAGTTTAATTAAACCTACCACCAGACAAATTGTAGGTGACCTAGTAAAATAGCTTGTTCTAATCTCTAGAAAACGCTACTATGATGCCATTGGCAGAATCAATGAGCCACATAATAAAGGTTTAGGGGGAATTAGTTAATTCCCTGTATAAAAGAGAATAATAAATTATTACGGCAATTCATCTATTTCAGTCGTTACCCTGCCCCTACGAAAATGTTATCACCAGTAGCCAAAGTGTATGCTGACTATAGCTGTAGTGTGTCATCAAGCCATGATTTCTGAGCTGCCTGAAAGGTCCTGAATATTGAAATAATGAAAAATTGAAATAATCAAAAAATTGTTTAATGGTCCAACTCCACCTATCTACTGCAGATTCAATAGTTCAGCAGCTATTTTCAAACATGTTTAATGTGTTTAGAAATAAATCATTGAACTTGCTTCACATGGACTTTAATTGAATGTAATTTTCATTGTATTGTATGATGTAAAAAAAATCAATTCAGTTTTATATGTATAGCACTTTTTACAACTGACATAGTAAAAACAATTTTGATAAAGAATTTAAGCTTTTCTGTATAAACCCTACACATACCCAATGAGCAAGCCCACGCGACAATGGCAAGAAAAAATTCCCACAGATGACACTAAGAAGTAACCTTAAGAGGAACCAGCCTCAAAGGGGAAACCCATCTTCAATTGATTGAAACCAGATAAAAATACAAACCATGTAGTACAAATTTATAGTTTAAGAAGTCTAGTTGGTTATCTTATGTATAAGTAATGGTAATTGTAGTCCTAAATAATTTTAGTAAAAGAGTTTATATCCCAGCAGTTAAAAGTCATCTTCACAGTTTCTGAGTGTATATTTAGGTCCATATGGATCATCGTCACCAAGAGTTTAATAGTGCTGGGTGCAAGCAGGGACTCCGGCATAGCTGACTATGAAAGCATAACTAAAAAGAGATGAGGGCACCATGTAACATGAGGCAATCAGCCACTCCAAAAAAGTGGAGAACTCTTTAACTTCTTATTTTTTTTTTAACCACAGTGGTTATTAATGTCCTTACCATTTCACAATTAATTATAGGGGATAAAATAATAATTTATTATCATCTGTGAAGACAACGTGCTATTTTTGCAGATGGGTTGCATCTGGGTTGGCTGCTCAGCTGTGCGTGTGTGTGTATGTGTATGCTTGTGCATGTCTTGGCCGTTGGCTGAAAGGTTAAGAGCACTGTGGTGTTGGATGTGACAGGGCGCAGCACATTGTGGCTCTGCCATGCACAGCACCCTGGATAAGCTGCACTGCTGTGAGAGATGTGTCACTGGGAAAATGTCAGGGGATAATGTGTGATCACTGGGCCTTTCAGTGGAAGGTCAGCCTGTCCCTACCATGCTCTGTGCCTCTTTGCACTCCCCAGGGACGCAGAGCCAGAGAGAGTTAGGCGTCTGGTGCTACTCTATAGTAATAATGTCTCACAGATACAGACTGTCATACCTGCTTGAGAGTAAACATACTGTGTGCATACTTTAATTTTTGCATCTTTTAGCAGGGAAGGAAGGTGATATCAGAGTTTATGGTCAGAACTTTTGAGACATCACTAAGAATGATGTGGAGGCAGGCAAAAATGCATGGCAAAGCAAAGTTAACCAGGAACCAGCCAATAGGAGACTGACTGGGTTGTCAGTGTTGAGCAAGATGGAAGGAACAATTCGCAGTTGTCGGTGTGCATTAAAAGCTGTACAATCCAAATCTTAAAGTGTGTATGAGTCATAACTCAGCACCCTGAGATGCATACACTCAGTCCACTTTATTAGAAAAACCTGTACAGCCATTGTGGCAGCAGTGTAATTCACAGTCATGCTGGTCAAGAGCTGCTAATATCTATGTCAAAAAGGAATAAGGATATGAGGAAAAAATAAAGAAAAAGTATGACTCTGTGACTCTGATTGTGGCATGGAGGTTGATACTACATGAATCTTTTAACTTGTGTCTGCATGATGTTTTTTCATTGTTCTGCTGCCACATGATTGAGTGATTGATCTGCATGAATGTGCCTGTGTACTGGCGTTCCTAATGAAGTAGTCAGTGAGAGTGTCAGTAAGTGTGTTTGTCTGAGGTTGACTGCATGGCATCCTGATGAAAGCATTGTGAAGGTGTGGTGGAAAGGGGAAAAAAAAAAGTGAAATGCTTTTACTTGTTACATTTTAATATACTTCAGCATCTTGACAAAGAATATGGATAAATAGGTTTTTGAATACACATTTTAAACATTTTGTTGTCAGGTTTGGTCTCAAGGATCTCGCTTAAACTGTACCCTCACAGGAGGAGACAAGCGATATTGAAATCGCCTATTTTACATGGTCTATGGCGAATATTAAAAGGATTTGGAGAACTCAGTGTTTGGCGGCATCTGTCATTCAATGGTACCTTTAAGCTCTGATTGCTTATTGCTCAAATGTGAAATTTCAGCTCAGTTCGTTGCTTACAGTTGGTTTCCTGATGTATTACATTAATGTCTGTGAAAATATATAAGGAGACCATTTTGTACATCGCTGTAACAGTGGCCATTAGGCGTCAGGTACATCTGAGGGCCCTTATAATCTTACCATCACAAGCAATGAACCTTAATCGCTGCTGTGTTTTCCCTGTGTGTAGATGGCAGTGACTACAGTGAAGTTCTGCCAGACTCCTTCCCGTCTGCACCAGCTGAGCCTCTACCTGAGTTCCAGAGCGAGCCGGAGGACACTTTCATTGTGAAAAACAGACCAGTAAAGCTCTCTTGCAAAGCATCTCCTGCCACCCAGATCTACTTCAAATGCAACGGCGAGTGGGTCAACCAGAACGACCATGTCACCAGAGAAAGCCTGGACCAGGTCACAGGTAACCTGGACTACTGTATACATGTATACTGTATACATGAACACACGTTTTGCTCTTGTACACAAAATACTGGTGTGTTCTTAAAAATATAGGTGGTGAATAAAAATCACAGCAAATAATTTTGTTACATCTGATCCAGAGCGGGTGCAGGATCAAATGATATTTATAGCAACTGACCCAGATGTGGTACAAATCCAGTTCAGAAGTTGTTAGGACAGCATTTTTGCTAAAAATAATTACCAGGAAAATATCAAACCTTTTGATATATTAAATACAAAATTATTTTTTTTTAAATAAAAGGTTATAGTGAACCCTGCAATGGGCTGTTCAGGGTGTACCCCTGCCTTTGCCCAAAGTCGCCTGAGATGGACACCAGCCTCCCCACGACCTGAATTAGGATTAAGCGGCCTAGAAAATGAATGAATCCTTAGGTGCAATCGCAAGCACTGCCTTGGTTGCTATGTAAACTGTGATTAGTTGAATAATGATCATCATGAGCTCAGTCATGTTAAATGCCCATTACAACCACTTCCTGTGACGCTGAGCGCCCAGTTGACCCATCTGGTCATGTAGCTTGAAAAGCAACTGGGATCTTTTGATTAACTTCTAAACCAAAATGTTGTCAATACTGTTGATTAAAATCTTATATCCAGCAACTAATATCCAGTACTGTAAACAATATGCACTAACATTTTTCATTCAGCAGCTACTTTATTAGTATGACTATTCCTGTACAAGGTGGGACTCATATTTGCTGTCAGTACGGCCTCCATTCTTTGTGAGAAAGATTTTCACAAGGTGTTGAAATGTTCCTTTGAGATTCTGCACCATGTTGAAATGATTGCATCAGGTAACTGCTGCAGATTTATCAGCTGCACATTCATTCTGCGAATCACCCATTCTATGACATCCCAAAAGTGCTCTACTAGATTCAGATCTGAGGACTAGGAATGCAACTAGAGTACAAACTGAACTCATCTCTAATTGCTGAACCAGTAATAGATGATTTATGTTCTATAATATTTCTGTGCTTTATCATGCTGTAAGTCGGCATTATAGAATAGGTGCATTGTTGCCATTAAGGGATGCATACCATCAGCAGCAAAATTGTTGATACTTCATTGGTATTAAGGGGCCCTGGGTGTGCCAAGAAAACATTATATCACCACCCGTTCTATTGACAAAGGGGTGTTTGAACACTCACATACTCAATACATAAACACTTTTTTTGAGATGTACTGTATATTTAGTTTTACGTGAACTATAGATTTTATTTTATGTGTTTATAAAATGCAGAATGCTTAATGTAAAAGCAGCTTGTGAAAATACGATGTCGCTATTTTCTTAATGTAAATGCAAATATGACAGACATCGGTATCGTAAAACATTATTAAGTTGATTAATTTAGAATGTGTGGTTGTGTGTCTCAGGTCTGGTGGTGCGTGAAGTAGACATCTCAGTGTCCAGGGTTCAAGTCGAAGAGCTCTTTGGCTTGGAAGATTACTGGTGCCAGTGTGTAGCCTGGAGCTCTGCGGGTACCACCAAGAGCCGCCGCGCATATGTTCGCATCGCATGTAAGTCTGTCTAAACTTGCACTTTATTTTGCCGTGATGTATTTTAAGGCCAGTAATATCAACACAGACTGAAAAATGTAACAGAAGTTTGAAGAACCTTTTAGCTTGTTTGCTGGCTAGTGTTGTTAAAAGCATCTCTCACCACCTGTCATACTGTGCAGACCTCAGGAAAAACTTTGAGCAGGAGCCGCTCGGCAGGGAGGTGCGTCTGGAACAGGAAGTTCTGCTGCAGTGTCGCCCACCAGAGGGGATCCCACCTGCTGAGGTACATTAAATAAATTCCTCTTCATCCACTTCTTCCTACTCTCCTTTCCTCTCTCAATTGGATTCTTTTAGTGCCTACAGATCCTCGTATTTTGCTTTGTGCATTGCTCTATGTTTCAGGTTTCTTAGACTCACAGTGGTATTAATGTAGCCAAATCAAACTGAATACGCATTCTGCTCAGTTATACACTGCCTTTTAAAGTAGTTAGCAATAACATAATTTATACAACCGCACACTTGAAAGCTCGAACCTGATTAGACCGAAGTCATGCATTATTACTGTATAACAGCATGGATCAGGGCACATCTGCCTCACAGCAAGAAGGCCCTGGGTTCCATTCCTGGCCTCGTGCATTTCTGTGTGAAGTGTGCATGTTCTCCCTGTGCTTGTGTGGGTTTCCTCTGGGTAGTCCAGTTTCCTCATACAGTCTAAAGACATGCACATTAGGCTAATTAGCTGTTTCAAATTTATCCTCGGTGTGATTGAAAATCGTTGTGTGTGTTGCCCTGTGATGGTCTGACAAGCTGTTCAGAATGTACCCCGGACTCCCCCAGAGCTGGCTGAGATAGAATCCAGCCTCCCAGTGACCCTATTGGTATTAAGCAGGTTAGTAATATGATTAGACAGCAGATCAGGTCTCAAATTTGAAGTGGCATTAGGTCTAGCATTCCTGTTGGAGAATTTTTAGTGTCACCCATCTATGAATTTAACTGGTACATAAGCCTGTTTTCTGTGTTCCTTTTCTCGCCTAAACTGCCTTCCCAGCTATAGTATCTATGTCGGACAGTTAGTCTTCCTGCTCGAGCTGGAGACTCTGGTTGCAAAGTTGACAAAATGTCAAATGAAAAAGCTTCTTTTCTATAGAATGGGACCCACTGGAGACTGATTAGTTGAGGTGTGGATGCTTATCTAAGGCTAATAATAAAATAGGTGTAAAAATTATAGTCAGACCAAAGAAGGTTATGCTTTCCAGTTTCTCTGTAAAATGACAGGTTGCATTTCTGAGAGAGAATGTGAAAACACATGTTGTTTTGAGGATAACCTAAACACAAACTAATGTTTGTTACTGTAAATGTAATTAAGCAATAACTTTTATTTACTGTTTATTAAAACATAAATCTAGTTAAACACAGTGTTCTCAAAACAAACAAAATTTTTCTTCAGGTATTTAAAAAAAACTCTGCTGTGCCTCCCACTGGACTTTGTACAAGTTTTTGGAGTTAGCTCAGTGGTAGGGTTTCTTAACAGATTCTTTTCTTCAGGCAAAATGGGCCAAAAAAGAAGTTTGACTGACTCTGAATTTTAAATTGTAAAAAAAAATGTGTGCACACAATTTTTTTCGGGATCAATTAAGTATTCTGATACTGATCATATAACTATCTAA
Source organism: Neosilurus hyrtlii (assembly GCA_028564935.1). Taxonomy (NCBI): domain Eukaryota; kingdom Metazoa; phylum Chordata; class Actinopteri; order Siluriformes; family Plotosidae; genus Neosilurus; species Neosilurus hyrtlii. The sequence goes on from JAOUQZ010086394.1 coordinate 9,442, forward strand.
CGTTTTCTTACAAAAGGTCAACAGGGTCGAAAGAGAGTGTTGAGGAAAAAAAAGACGCAAATTAACTTCCAGAGATTTACGAAAAATCAAGTGTGAAGCTACTAGGAACCCATCGTCCTACAGTGCTGCATATTGCAGAACTGTAACCTACCTAGAGTACCCAGAAGTACAAGGTGTTCAGTGCTCAGAGACATGACCAGGGTAAGGAAGTCCACGGTGTACTCTGCCCTCGTCCAGGGTCAGCTGAGATGGGCACCAGCCTCCCCCCGCAACCCTAATTAGGATTAAACAGTTCAGAAAATTAATTAATGAATAAATGTTCAAGCAATTCTAGCACTGCCATTTCTCTTTAAATAACTCTCATACTGTTTGGACGAGAAAAGACTTCCTGAGGATCAAACAGGTTTAAAGAGATACAAGTTCTATAAGTCAACACTTTCATGTAAAACAACGTGTAATAAATGTCCTGAAATACTACTGAATATTTTCTTCTTCTTTTCCTTTACCTCTTAAAATGCACCGTAAGAAAGTGCTAAATTTTCTCCCCATAAATCCACAGGTAGAATGGCTGAAGAATGAGGAGCTTGTTGATCCTGTCCAGGACTCCAACTTCCTTATAACCATCGACCATGACCTAATAATAAAGCAGGCACGTCTTTCTGACACGGCTAATTACACATGTGTGGCCCGCAATGTAGTTGCCAAGCGACGCAGCAGCACTGCTACACTCATCGTCTATGGTAATGAACCAAATAATCTTGCTTGTAAACTTAAAAAAATTACATGAAAAGTTCTATTTGTTAGCTTAGTCATATGTGGTCCTATTCAAAAAGCTCATAAATTTGCTTGTTGATTGACTGTGGTATTTATTACAATATTCAGCTTCTTGAGATCCTTAGAACAGTATGTCGAGCTCTAATAGACACATATGACTCAGATTTATGGCATGGAAAGGCTCTGTGTTCCATTCCCTCTCCAATTACTGTGGTTAACTTGTACCATTCGCCTCACAGCACACTGCCAGAGCAGCTGCTGTTTTGACTGGAAGTCTGAATCAATCTAAAAAGTTCCATCACTGCATGCCTCATATTGTGTGTGTGTGTGTGTGTGTGTGTGTGTGTGTATGTGTGTGTGTGTGTGTGCGCGTGTGTGCGTGCGTGTGTGCGCGTGCGTGTGTGTGCGCGCGTGTGTGTGTCTGTGCATGTTCTTCCTCAGTGAGTGGTGGCTGGTCATCCTGGACAGAGTGGTCAGAATGTAATGCACGATGTGGGCGGGGCTGGCAGCGACGGACACGTAGTTGCACCAATCCGGCACCACTTAACGGAGGTGCTTTTTGTGAGGGCTCACCCTTTCAAAGAGTTACCTGCACCACCCTCTGTCCAGGTGAAATGAACTGACACTTGTCTAATCACTAATCACTAACTCACTCATAAACACAAAAGCACTGTATATTTTGTTGTGAGATACAGTAATGTATAATGTTAAATCCTCATTATTGTGCTGTATGTTGCCCCCTAGTGGATGGAGGATGGACAGAGTGGGCTAAGTGGTCAGCGTGTGGGACCGAGTGCACACACTGGCGCAGCCGTGAATGCCAGGCTCCTCCACCCCTAAACGGAGGACGCCACTGTAGCGGCAGCATGATGGAGAGCAAGAACTGCACCGAGGGACTGTGTGCCCGCGGTGAGTCACACTGAGTTTCAACTGAGCCAAATAAAGGAGAGCCAAAGCATATAAATATATTCAAGTTTCACATGTAGGGCTTTCTTTTTGAAAGGAGAAATCAGGGGAAAAAACATGGCAATGGAACTGACCAGTTTCCACAACAGCTAATAGCATTCAAGATATATTATATTCCTACCAAATCCAAAGAGTCCATATTTGCTAAATCCAGCTAAATATGCAGCTGAGACTTCAAAGAGATGTAGTGTAAGATTGCACTCTGACAATTTGCCCACTGCAACTTTGTCATATTCAGTCAAGCAGAGGTTTTCAACCACCGTGCCTGAGATTGGTACCATGCCATGGGTCGTTTGTTAGCAGTCTTCAGCAGTGTTTTCATTCTTCCTATAGCAGTGAGAGCATTAGTCTCCCCACGGGGGGGAGGGGAAACGAAGGAAAAGCTATTTAACATCAACAGGCAATAAAATAAAACTATGTAGGGAAATAAGCTTTCTGGACAATTTGCACAAAATGCAATAGTGTGACTCAATGACTAAATATTCATGCCTTTATTGTGTCTCACACACAAATTAATTTTATAATAACTGATCCAGACCACCACATTTAGGGTAGCTCCTGATGTTTGTGAGTGATTGAGATGGGATCAAAATTTAGGAAGAGCAGTTATTGGAGAACACACATAATATGAATTTTTCCATTTTGTCAATTCACAAAGGATGGTTCTGAAGGAGAATTAACATACTGGAAGCTGCACAGTCAGAATTGTATGAATAACCCATGGATGGTGAGTGCAGGATGAATCATGCAAAATTTTCACCCTTCTCTCAGAAACGATAAGCTGAATAATTGCTATATTCAGTTTATTTTTATTTGTATAGCACATTTAACAATGGACATTAGATTCTGGATGTAAACAATAAATATATAAATAAATTACTGATTAGCATGCCAGAAATGACAGTGGCAAGGAAACAGCACTTTCTTATAAAAACGAATACTGGCTTATTTTTGTCCACAATGCTAAAAACCTCACATAAAAATCTAAAACATCAATTTTCATCACTCATAAGTAACAAATTGCCCTTATCATTACATATTATTTTTAAATAAAGCGAAAATAGACTTTTCCACATTGCATGCTTTCATATTAGTGTTTGTGTAGTATGTCTAGTGCACGTACAGAAGAAATTAAAAATAATTTATAAAGTGAATAAGTGTCAGCTCACCCTTCCCAACAATACTTCAACTGGAATTACTGATCAGAATGGTCAGTAATCAACCACTTGGTCAATATAGTTGCAAATATATCAGATTAGTTTGTAGTACATAGGAATGGTATGATCTGATTGGTCCACTAAATAAATGCCAAACAAGTAGATTCAAATTAGGTAAATTAGTAAATAAATACTCAACCACAGGTTAAATGCACATTTATTTCTTTATAGTCAATAAAAACCTGATCCAATGTTATCCATTAGCTAACTTTTGCTAAGATTTCCAGTACTACACAATGTTCAGATAATGTAATAAGCCAAATGTTATTTACAACAATGAAGGCAGTACTATCTGAATACTGAAGGATAGCAATATGCTAGAAATAATGCATTTTAATAATTTTTAGTAAAACCATTTTTGAAGTTTAATGTCAGAACAGGCACCAGTCAGCTACCTTAGGTTTACAGACACCTTTTTACACTGTAAATAAATTGAAATGCATTGTCCCAACCACTCCACAATGCATTTCAATTTGATAATGGCCATTACTCTCACATTTCATATTCACTATGGAATGATTCATAGGTTTCATTCACTGGTTTAGTAAAAATAATGTGCAAATATGTTTACTGACAGATTATTATAAACACAGGGATACGATATGAGCGGGAGAGTGTGAACACATAAAGTTTGTAATTATAATGAGATCTTCACTCCTAAATCGCTCTGGCATTTAGAACTTGTGTGAAAAGCTCAAATTTTGACCGGCATCAGAGTGTGTACTGCTACAGTAAGGCTGCAGGCTGAAATATTGAGCTGATTTTCAGTCAGGACATTGCTGTGCACTCAGTATTCCTGCTCATTATTTCACTATATTATGTCTGTCAAAGACACAAACACACACACACCACTGCCTGCAGGGGAGGGCTTATTTGTCATGTAAAAAATGCAACTTGATTACACCACATTAATTTTACCCGCTCTTAATTCACCAAATATTTTTCCATTAAATTTTACAGCTTCATTTGTCTCAGTCGTATTGATGACACAGTTCAGATTCAAAGATTATCATAGATGGCCACCATTTGTGAAAATACTGTGGTGTTAAAAGGTCAGATCTCTCAATGTGATATACTGTAGCAGTAGCACATGTGTGGGTGTTTGTGCTGGAGTTGATTATGCTTACTTCCATGGGTTAGTGCACAGATGGTGAATGGGATAAATGCTGATATTTTAGGAGGCAAGATGTTTAACACCTGAACCCAGAGGGAATGAAGCAGATTTATTCCACACTCAAGGCTTACTGGATGAGCCAGCATTACTTTACAAAACAGCCTCACCAAACATGCATGCACTGTGTGTGTGTGTGTGTGTGTGTGTGTGTGTGTGTGTGTGTGTGAGTGTGAGTGTGTGTGTGTGTGTGTGTGTGTGTGTGTGTGTTTGAGTGTGTGGGTGTTTGCATGTGTGGGTGTTTGCGTGTGTGTGTCTCAGGACCAACTTGAGAGCTTTGAGGTGCTCCTAGGCACCATCATTAATAATGCAGCCCACACACTTGCTTACTGTTTCATTTACTGACTGATTTCTTCACCGATTACACATGTTCAACTTCTATTTCAGCATACTCAGCTCTGTTAGATATGCCACTGAGGAGTTATTTACTCAACGTGTTTCTTTTATTTTGTCTCATTTTTTATTAAGATCACCTTTACATTTCTCAATACATGACCCATTTTTCCTTTGTTCATTTTCTTTTTTCTTTCATACAGATGAAAAGGTTTCTGTTGAACATACAAACCATCGTAAGTTCATGTTTTCACATGTTTGTGCATCCATTTATTCACTGTGAGTGTGTGTGTGTGTGTGGGGGGGGGGGGGGGGGGCGGCGAGCAGCTACAAGAGTGCATCTGTGCAATGTATCTCATCAGTGTGCATGTATGTTCATCCATGCGCTCATGTCTAATCTAGACTCCATGCTGCCCTTTTTCACTTTGTTTCTTGTAATCTTAGAACATTCTTTTGTCTTGCATAATTATAGTACGGAGAATACTTCAGAAAATTATATCAATTTCAGGATTTTGAAAGGGCAAAAATATCAATTTCACAGCCTTTTGAACACGGATAAGCCCATATAAATGGAACAGCAGGAAGAGATAAACTAGGATATGCTTTTACAGTAAAAGGCACCACACCCATCACATCCCATCACCAGTGTAAAGACAAGCGAAAAGCTAATCTTAGTGGCTGAGTAAGATTTACTCGTAAAATAAACATTAACTACAAACACATTAACCATTCTTAGGAATAATAAATTCTCTGCCTAATGAACTCGAAAGGAGTAATGGCAATAATACGATTAAACTCTTTCTCCTGTAGACGATGTAAAAAGTAATTAGAAAAACATTTGGCCAAAATTAGATGCTTTTGTAATATCAGCACACTACCGGGGGGCTGAATCACTATTCAGTGGAGACAAATGCATTAAAAAAAGAATATGTACATCTTTGGAAAGTAACATATACTGCATATACCAGCTTTGAGTACAGCCTGAAGCCATTTAGGAGTTAATGAGTTCATATCTGGCACTCTATGATCAGCGTAGTAGCTTACAGCTGCAGTAATGCTGATATTTGGATCAATGTGACAGTGATAACAGGAAAAGCAGAAAAGCAATGCATTTAATTCAACACTGTTCTGTGTAGAGTAATAAGCTATGACAAAAGTCAGATTTTCAGCAGTCTTGTCATTTCAGCCCTCTTACCAATCAGTGCCTGCTTATCTCATATTCTATCTTCTAATTTTCATCTTTCTCTTCTTTGTCATCAACATGCAGAATTTGTCATATACATATATGTAGGCTTTTGTATTTTACATATGGGTCACCAGTGTTCATCATATACAGACAGCATACAGTAGTCCTTTTTGATATATGTATAGGTCTTAGTCTATTTGTATAGACAAATTTTACATGTATGCTTTTGTCATATACACTGTTAAAGGTATGTGAATGCCTGCCCATGACTCCCATATGTGACCCAATCTGGCAAAATGAGTCACAGTGACCAAAAATTCTAAATTGAGTTAGCCATACCATTTTAAAGCTTAGAGTCTCCTTTTTTAAATGGTATGGCTAACTCAATTTTTAATTTTTGGTCACTGTGACTCATTTTGCCAGACTGGGTCACTTATGCTACCTTCAAAATGCAAATAAAGTAAAGTTAACTTTTACTTCAACGTAAAAAGTTAAATTATAACAAAAATTGACTAATGATCTTTCTTTGTTTCAACCTAATACTGTGAAATAAAACAAATTTCTATGTTACATTTTCTCCCAGCTAACAATTTATGTTTTAACAATGTTTCAACATTACATTTGTAGACTCCCACAAAACCACTGTCAGAAGATGTTACAGTAACATTAATTTTCAAGGACTGTGCAAATGTGTACTTTGTTTCCTTTTCAGTATCTGCATGAATCACTGGAAAGAAAACCCCAGTATGGATATGCACAGTTCTTGTCCCGGACTAGATGGCCCTGTACTGGGGGCCTAGACATTTGTGTCAAAGCGTTAAAGTCACATACCTTTCTCAATCAACATTATGGATTAACATTGTCACAGTGTTCGGATTATGTTTTATACAACAAACCAAATTATGAGCTTTATTGAACATTGCAATAATGTGGCACAACATTGTGTGTTAGCTGCGCTATCAAGACTCACTTTATCTTGTCAAATAAATATAACATTCAGTTTCTTACTATTTCACCACCTACTGCATTGGGACTTATTAGGTTGTACCTGAATAAATTGACTGAGTTGTGATCAGGTGAAACCAAGTGAGCTTCAATGTAATTAAATAAAAATAGAAATCATTTAACAACATGACCCATAGAGTATGTCCCATACAATCAATTGTCATGCTCTAATATCAGTATTTTAATACCTGAGGCCTAAATCCCCCCACCCCCATGCTAGCATGCACTATACAAATTACGCGACCTAAATAACTGAACCAGGCCCCTTATTGTAACCAAGGTTTCTTTTTTTTGCATAAATGTAACACTTGCTAGGTTTTTCCTGGTTAATATCTTGGAAGTGTGGTTATTTGAGCAGTGTTAATGGACTTCATAAAGGAGGAAAAGCTAATAAGTCCAAAAATGGTTCTCAGTAAATTTTGGCAGAAATTTGACCTGTCAGGTTTTTCCAGACCAGGGTAAACAACCATTCACACTCACATTCACAATACAGAATAGCCAGTATATAGGGCATTCTTGCTGTGAGTGCTAACCACTCTGCCACCATGCCCCCCACACTTTCAAATTAAGATAATTTACACTATATACTTATTGATTGCCGGGCAGTGATGGCCTGGTGGTAAGATGCTCGATTACTGATCCCAAGGTCGGGGGTTCAAGCCCCACTATCAACGGGTTCTCACTGCTGTCCCCCCAGTGCAG
>JAOUQZ010086425.1:0-16794 GCA_028564935.1 Neosilurus hyrtlii
CTCTTCTCTTTCTCTCTCTCTCTCTCTTTGTCTCTCTCTCTCTCTGCGTCTTTCTCGCTCTCTCTTGCTCTCTCTCTCTCTCTCTCTCTCTCTCTCTCTCTCTGCCTCTCTCTCTCTCTCTCTGCCTCTCTGCCTCTCTCTCTCTCTCTCTGCCTCTCTCTAAATGTGTCTGTTTCTCTCTCTCTCTCTCTGCCTCTCTCTAAATGTGTCTGTTTCTCTCTCTCTCTCTCTCACTCTGTCTGTGTCTGTATCTCTCTGTTTCTGGCTCTGTCTTTCTGTGTCTATCTCTCTGTGTGTGTGTCTGTCTATCTCGCTCTGTCTCTCTCTCACTTTCTCTGTGTCTGTTTCTCTTGCTGTTTCTCTTTTTCTCTGTCTGTCTGTCCCCATGTCTTTTTTCCTCTCTCTATCTCTGTCTATCTCATTCTGTGTGTGTTTCTCTATCTCACTCTCTCTGTGTGTCTCTCTCTCTCTCTCTATTTCCATCTCTCTCTATTTCCATCTCTCTTTTTCTGTCTCTCTCCCTCTTTTCTTTCTCTCTGTCTTTGTCTCTCTCTCTTTGTAGTACATGGTGTTGTCGCGGAAGTTTGTGGAGGTCATGACTGAATACAATGACACACAGGTCTCCTTCAGAGAGCGCAGCAAGTGCAGGATCCAGAGACAGCTGGAAATCAGTGAGACACACACACACACACACACACACACACACACACATTCTCTTACATGCATATACTTGTAAAATTTCTCCTCAGCAGGCAGCAGTATGTGTTGAAATTTCGATTGTTAGTAGCCAATAATGTGTGTGTGTGAGTGTTTGTGAGTGTGTGCGAATGAGTGACTACTCACGTAATCCACTGATGAGCTTTGTGGATGGAGTGCATTAAAAATGGGATTGGTCCTTTAAAAAATTCAGACTGCAATTTCCGAGTCACATGACAGAAATGTGTTGTACTGAATGTTAAGTTCAATCTCAAGGATGCCGAGAATTCCAAAGACGAGCTGTGCTCTGTTAATAGGAGGGGCAGGGCAGTGGTGGCTCAGTGGTTAAGGCGATGGGTTACTGATTCGAAGGTCAGCTGTTCAATCCCCACTATGACCACTATTGGGCCTTTGAGCGAGGCCCTTAACCCCCAATTGCTCAGTTGTATAAAAATGATAATTGTAAGTCGCTCTGGATAAGAGTATCTGCCAAATGCTGTAAATGAAATACTCTCTCCCCTATCAGTCTGGGTGACACCAGCCAGTGCTAATGGTCGTGTATGAGGAAGTGGGTAGATAGGGAAAAGTTTTTTTTTTTTTTTTTTTTTAAATTAAATTCTTTATTTCTTTTTTTATTTTTATTTCACAAAATTTTTTTTAATTATTTGTTTGTTTGTTTGTTTATTTATTTGTTGGGTGTTCAGCATGGAGTAGTAGTTTGAAAAGATGTTTCAGAGGAAGTTGGTGTGTTTGATGTGGAGGAGTTGGCAGATAACTGGGAAGAACTAGAAGAAAATGGAGATGAAGGACATTCTCCCAATCTCGGAGGGAGGGATTTGCATTAATCAGAGTAATATCACTTTAAATAATAATAAAAATCAAAAAACAAAGCCTATGTATAGCTGTGACCCATGATGCTTTTCTCTGGATTGCTTTGGGCTGTATATGATGTCGGGTGGCACAGAGGCATATAGGTTGGCATGTCCACCTCACCTCAAGAAGGTCCTGGGCTCGAGTCCTGGGATTGGCGAGGGCGTAGCTGTGTGGAGTTTACATGTCCTCTCCTTGCTTGTGTGGGTTTCCTCTGGGTACTCTGGTTTCCTCCAACAGTCCAAAGACATGCACGTTAGGCTAATTGGCTGCTCCAAATTGCCCCTGGGTGTGAGTTGTGACTGTGAATGAATGAGATGAGTGCGTGAGTAACTGTAACTCTTAATGGTGGTTATTAACCCTGACGACCTAGCATGGGTGGAGGAGAATCCGATCCCTCTCCTTTACCTTCACAGATATCACATTAAGCTAACCGAATTGACTCAACATATGAAGACGTATCTACATGGGGACTACATGTGTGTCACTTTATGTGTGTATCCCATCAGGAGCTTCTTAATTAGGTCCTTGCTCAGCATGTGACACATGAGACTAGCCTCTCTGTCACCAGAGATCGTGTTGTAGGCGTTTCCTCGGTAACGCTAAACTGGAGTGTCAGATAATGCACAGCACAGCAAGCCAAAAGAGAGATAGAGAGAGGTCATGTGACTTGGCCTGGCTGGATTTGTGCTCTAGGACAAGGGTGTTGTTAAAGGTGTGTCATGTGATTGGTATCAGCTCCAAAAATACAGTATTAATTCTATAAGGCAAACTGCATTATTCTAGCAGCTAAAGTAGCCAGAACGCTATTAATAATAAATACTAAAGTGAAAAAGCTAATGTGGTGTTGGGGTGGATTGATTTAAAAAATTCAGTATGTAGGCATCCATATCCACCTCACAGCAGGAAGGTCCTGGGTTCGAGGCTCGGGCTTGACCAGGGCGTTTCTATGTGAAGTTTGCATAATCTCCTTGTGCTTGCGTGGGTTTCCTCCAGTACTCTGGTTTCCTCCCACAGTACAAAGACATGCACATCAGGCTAATTGGCTGTTCCAGATTGTCTCTAGGTATTTTGTATTTATGTGAAATTTTGTGTGTCTGTGTGTGTTCTTCCTGCGAAGATCTGGCAAGCTGTTTAGGGTGTATCCTGCCTTCACCCAGTGTTGGCTGAGCTTTTGTTTAAGAGGCAGGGTTACACACTGAAAAGGTCACAAGTGTATCGAAAACTAAGGGTATGATCACACTAGAGGTGCGATAGAAAAACGAATGAAGCGAATGGCAAGTCGTGACTATCGCTTTTCATTCTCAAAATGTTCTCAAACTTGTCACGCGGCATTGAGGGCATCGCATTTTGGTCGCCTGAGCTCATCGCACAAAAATTTAAACGGCAAAACTAGGCTCTCACACGGAGTAGTCTTAAACAGTCTGCACATGTCGTGAGAAGGTCACAAAGTTGTCGTTTATTCGTTTGTCGTTATCACGGTAAAGTTGGAGACTTCCACCAAGAAAGTTTGAGACTTGCTGGCATCCACCATATAGCATATATTTTGTCATAATTCGTTTTTTATTCACATTTTCTTTATGCTAATATTGTGCAAATAAAAGGCGAATGATTTGAGAACAAAAAGCGAACAAAACACGACTGATTTACGACAGAAGATTTGCTTTATTTTGCCAAACGTCTGCAAACCAATCACAAATTACTTGTGAATCAGTTCGCGTCTGTCGCTTTTCTATCGCACCTCTAGTGTGATCACCCCATAACACAGACACAAACAACCATTTACACCCACATTCAAACCTAGAGGGAATTCAGGGCAGCCAGTTGATCTAATGTGCATGTCTTTGGAATGTTAGAGGAAACCGCGCACCCAGATGAAACCCACGCAAGCATGGAGAGAACATGCAAACTCGCATGGTTGCGGGCGTCTTGCTTTTGGGGAAGAAATTAAAAAGAAAGTTTGCAACACTCACTAATCTAAATCAGTGGCGTAACCCGAAAATTATTCTCCATCCTCATAACTAACGCTGGCTTGTCCTGTTTGGTCAACAAGCCCTTTCTGAGCTCAGCCTATTTAATGTTCAGGGCTGTTAAATGGTACCTGTGGTGAATTAGTCTTACTTGCTCTTTAAACCGATCGCATATATCATCAGCTGCAACATCAGTCCTTGCCCGTTTTCAAAGTGTGTGTGAGTGTTACGACTATAGGCGTGCTCAGAGACATGTTGCCTTTCTGATTGGCTGTTCCAGCATGATAGTGACACGAATTTGTTGGACAGACGTCAACTCCATCCAACACGTTGATGTCACATCTGGGGAAAACAACTGCTAAGCTGCTAACACCCGTAGTTTAGCCCCTGATAGTAATCCATGAGAAAAATTACCAGCTTTATGCCTTCTATGACCATTTCTGTTCAAATAGCATCTGTATCGCTTAAACATATTACATCCACACAAATGTTGCTGTAAGGATGACCGATACCGCTAATGCTGATGTATCAGTGGCTCATATGGAAGTCATGTACAGTAGATAATCAGTGAGCTGTGAGCATCTTGGTCCCTTACATCTCCACTGTTTCTCTGTGTACTCTTCTCTCCCTTGTTTCTTTTCTGTCCCTGGAGTGTAACAGAAAGCCTCCCAGTGGGAGAGGCGTGGAGCTTTAGCAGATATTGTGTGATTTAGAACTTTGATCATGAAGTTTTAGGTTGTATTACGTTCATGAAGTGTTGGAATCAAGGGAGGGAAGAAAAAATGAAGAGAATTTTGGCCTTTTTGACCTGCGTGTGTGTGTGTGTGTGTGCTTGCGTGTGTGTGTTTGTGTATGCACAGTCACGGTGATATACATACGGGTTTGATTCATGCTATTGTTCTACCTCTCGACTTTCTGCTTCTCCCAGCTGAATAAACACAAATCCTGAAGGGTTGTCTCTCTCTCTCTCTCTCTCTCTCTCTCTCTCTCTCACTCACACACACTCTCACACACACACACACTCGCAGAAAAATAAATAGAATAAACATCAAGGACACACTAGTATTATTCATTCGTTACTTTATTTGCCGAACCACTTACTCCTACTAGGTTTATAGGGAGGCTGAAGCCTATCTCAGCCGACGCTGGGCAATGGTCGCCAGACCATTGCAGGGTCAAAAGACACAACTATTTACACTCACACCTCAGGGCAATTTGGAACAGCCAATTAACCTAATGTACATGTATTTGGAAACCAGAGTACCAGGAATACCCTCAACGAGCTCAGGACCGTCTTGCTGTGAGGCGGATGTGCTAACCATTACATCACTGTCTCAGTAGTATTATGTACAGTGTCAATTTATTATACACACACACACACACACACACACACAAATACACAGTATGTTTGAATCATATAAATCAGAGTTGTAATGATGTGATGTGATTGCAGCTGGGAAGGTGACCACCAACGAGGAACTAGAGGACATGCTGGAGAGCGGGAACCCCTCCATTTTTACCTCGGATGTGAGTTTGATGAAGTGAAGTTTTGAATATCATGACTATTATGGAACCAAGCATCGGTATTACAGTCTTTAAAAACTGTTCAGCCGTACAAGATTTCAAAAAGTTATTGATGTGGTCCATTCCCGTCTGCTCCATGTTAGTTTCGGAGTCATTAAAGGGTACCTGATCCAACTTTTAGCTTATTCATTCATTTGCTGAACCACTTAGTCCTACTAGAGTCGCGGGAAGGCTGGAGCCTATCTCAGCCGACTTTGGGTACACCCTGAATAGCTCGCCAGACCATCGCAGGGCCAACACACACAACAATTCACTCTCACATTTAGGGGCACTTTGTACAGCCTGTTAACTTAATGTGTATGTCTTTGGACTGTGGGAGAAAACCGGAGTACCTTGAGGAAACCCACACAAGCACAGGGAGAACATGCAACCTACACAAAAAAAACTCTCTCACTGAGCCTGGTCCCTTTTTGCTGTAACTACTACGCCACCGAGCCGCCCAACTTCAAGTGGCAACCATTTTTAGTTCAGTGTGCTTTATTTATTTGTTAGTCTTGTAGCACATCTACAGACAGCAGCATCCTGATGTCCCTCCTCTCTCCCTCTCTTCTCTCTCTCTCTCTCTCTCTCTATGTCTTTCTATCTATATCTCTCTCTCCAGATCATCTTAGACTCGCAGATCACCCGGCAGGCGCTGACCGAAATCGAGTCACGGCACAAAGACATCATACGACTCGAGTCCAGCATCAAAGAGCTCCATGACATGTTTGTGGATATGGCTATGCTTGTAGAGATGCAGGTAGAGCCCCTGTTTTATCAGTCAAGATGTGTATTTAAAGTATTTATGAATTTATAATGTTCAGCATTTAGGCTGCTCTCCAATGATTAAGTGGGTGAATTTAATCAAGAATTTAAAGGTTTTTATAATCCTTCAGCCCGCGTCCTGTTACAACCTATGCATACAAAGCTCCGCCTTCAAATCATTTAACGGTTTAATTATGGATCCCATTAGCATGCAACATCACTTACAATATACATTCATATTCAAATCCAAGTTCAACCCTCTCCTCATGATTTCTGAAGATGCAACTGTCCATTGGGGGAACACTCTCTCATTCTAATGTGCTGAACAGGGGAAGCTGGAGCCTATCTCTGCCGACACTGGGGGAAGGTGGGGTACACCCTGAACAGCTTACCATAGTAGGGCCAACATACACACACACACACACACACACACACACAACCAATCACACATACACTCCAACCTTGGGGCATTTAGGATCAGACAATTAGCCTAATGTGCATGTCTTTGGACTGTGGGAGGAAACTGGAGTACCTGGCGGAAACCCACACAAGCACACGGAGACCTTGGAAACACCACACAGAAATGATCGAGCCCTGGACTTGAACTCAGGACCTTCTTGCTGTGAGGTGGATGTGCTAACCACTATTCTATCATTGCGGGGTGTGTCCATAAAATGACTGATAGGAGGCCAAGTCAAACACAAACAAGATGAAACTATTTTTAAGCTATATAATACATATTTACATGTTTATACTTTCACAAAATTAAAAATAAAATCCCCCTTTAATGATGTATTTTACTGTCTGCCTCACACTGATATTTTTATTTAGATTAAATGTCTTACACATCCACAACTCTACCCAGTGTTACCCAGTGTTCAATTGACATTTAACACTGGGTAACGTAGCGTCAGCTTTAGACTGCAATGTTTAGATTTGAGTAAGAAGTCAAAAAGGATTCTTAATGAAATGTGAAAACAAAATATAAGGTGTACTTTTAACGATTGTGTGATGTAACTTTAAATTTTAATAATATTTTTTCTGTGTCATGTCCATGCACACACCCACGCACACACACACATCTTTACAGGGTGAGATGGTCGACAGCATAGAGAGCAACGTGAGGAACTCAGTGGAGTATGTAGGCAAAGCTAACGAGGAAGTGAAGAAAGCTGTGAGATACCAGAAGAGCGCTCGTCGGGTACAAACGCACACACGCACACATGCACATGCTGATCTTCTAACCATCAATCATGCAAGTTTAAACCTGTCTGAATATACAGTGCCTGCAGGTTGACTTTTATTATTCCTTTCACTTCCATCTTAACTGTGTTTACCTCCTTCACTTCATTTTACAGCAAGAGCACGAATCTGTCTGAATCAGTGCATGTACTGTTAATTGGTTAGAGGCTGTGTTGTGATATTCAACACACATCCTTGTTATCATGGACATAAAATCAGTTATGAAGAATGCATTCCTAATATCCCATAATTCTGTTCTCTATTATGAGCTAACCTGAAGGGAATTAATAATTAATTTAATTAATTAATTACAGGTAAGTATAATCTTATAATATGTTTTATTTTATATATCTTTTATTTATTTACTAATCAATTTTAAAATTATATTCAATTTTATATATATATATATTGTTTATTTTTATTTACCTTAATGGTAGTCTTTGCCCTGAATGCTAACTAGCTAGCTTGGAGTTTGTTATTAAAAATATTTGTGTTGATCATTTTCACTGTCTTTGTTCGCTTGCTAGCTGTCATGAACTAACCTAAAAGACTTTCATAATCAAATAACATTTTAAAGTGATATTTAGAAAAAAATGCTAATTTCCTGCTAACGCTAGCCAACTAGCAGACGTGTTTACCTTGACTGGATTTCTTGGGAAAACATTATTTATTTGTTTGTTTATGCTAATGCTTGCCAGTTGTTAAACCTCACAGGATTTCTTGACCATTATTTATAAGTCGTATTCATAAATACACCCCCCACCCCCACACCTCTTTTTTAAATAATTTTTTTACATTAAAAAATTTTTTTTTACTAATGCTAGCTTGATTGCTAACATGACTTTGATTCATGATTTCTGACTTATAAACGTTCATCGCTGCTAACGCACATCAGCTAGCCAACAAAAAGTAATCTGAAAGGATTTTATAAATAAAGATGATTTTATGTGGTACTCATAAAGGGTCATAATCCTTACAGCTCATGCTATCTGGCTTGCTAAAAGGATAAGAGGATTCCTGAGAGAACCTGTCATGTCATATCATTTCCGAACCGCTTAATCCTAATTAGGGTCGCGGGGTGGCTGGCGCCCATCTCAGCCGACTCCGGGCAAGGGCAGAGTACACCCTGGACAGCTCGCCAGGCCATCGCAGGGCAGAAACACGCTGACGGCTATGCAGCCTATTCTTGACGAAAATCAGCAATGGTTCTTTTACATGAGAAACATGGCCGGCATTTGATAACCCAGTTAGCTGCACTAATCCAGCACCTTACCACCAGCCCACCACTGCCCCCCCTGAGAGAACCTATTAAGTCAAGTTCAAACATTTAACCTTAAACATAGCCTGGACAGGATTATTAACATATAGGATTTATGCAGAATGTATAAATAAATAAATAAATAGAAATATACACACACACACAGAGATATATATATATATATATATATATAAAACTATAAAACATTTACACACACTCATATTGTTGCAGGTTTTTTTTTATTGTTTGTTTGTTATTTGCTAAAGCTTGACAGCTGTATACCAAAACCTGACAGTTATTCTGTGTGTACTATCTATAGATGTTAATAATCGTCATTGCTACCACCAGTTGACTAGTCAGCATGACTAGAGCTTATTGTACATAAGACCTGTACATCTTTTAGTGCAGTTATAACTACTCTTTTGAGTGCTTAGAGGTTGTTCAGATATAAATATATATATAAAGAGTGTATCAGTCCATTCAGGACGCTACTATCTGTCCTCCAGAAGGACACACTCACTAGTGTCGTAAAATGAATAGTATAGTTATAATTATAAATATAACTAAAATATAAATAGATAATTAATATAGTTTAACCTGATAAAGGAATGTAATTTTGTGTTTCTGTGTCCTCGACAGAAATATATCATTCTGGCTCTGATCCTGCTGGTGGTAATCGGTGTTCTCGTGCTAATCATCGGCCTTTCCGTGGGCCTGTCATCTAAATCGACCATAACTCCCGCCTCCTCCATTACCACCACATCAACCAATCACTCTTAAGCATGCCTGCTCTACTAACACACTGACCAATCAGAGTACGTGTTTTATCATGTACGCCCATAATAATTCCTCATTTGTGGCTGATTTATTTTTTTATTCATCTTATAACCTTTCCTCTTTCTGTTTTCCCCAGAAAATTGTGTACTTTGCCATTTGCGGATCGGTGTGCCTTCTTCTTCTGCTCATCATTGTCGTCGGAGTCTATGGTAGTTAGCCGCCAAGACTCTAACCAAAGATGTCCGGAACCCTCAGCACTGAGCTAAAAGCTTTGTATTTAGCCGTTTTGCTATTAATGTTCTTCCACTTTTGTCTAGGAGATGAGGTTTAATACTTTCTTATCGTACTGTGATATTTTGCTGCAGGCATTTGTGACCTGGTTTACTCCTCCCTCACCCCCCCCAGAACTTTCTATAAAGAGATGATAATATCAACTCTGGATTCCCCAAAGGGCTAAGTTTACATTTACGTTTCCTTATCATCACCGTACACCAATCAGAACCTGCTCTCGTCTGTCTGTTCATGTAACGGCATGATTGTTATGGGCAATTCTGGTCTATTTGTACCAGAAATAAACAGCACACGGTGAACACAAAGCTCATCGAAGACATGATCAAGGCATTTTAGATGGATGAAATTTGCTAGAGGCTAACGAAGCTTATAGCTACCGGTTCCATATGAGCACCAGACTGAGCCCAGGGTCTGAAGGTGTTGAGCCAACCAACATGTCCTTCTTGGTGTCAGTTTGTCACATCTCTAGAACTGTACACAAGCGATGAGCACCAGTTTCTCCAGAACATCATCTTTCAGTCTGAGTTTTCATGATCGTTGTTGAAAGTCCGTTTGTTGCTTTTTTAACACGTCGCTCCGAAGTCTACTTTAGATGCTCAGTTAGGATGAAATCTGGTGAATGTGAAAGACATATTGCTTGAGGCATGTCTCCATTAATCCATTCAATGAGACCTCATGCCCTGTACATGTGGGTGGGGTCATCCTGGAAAAGGCCACACCCACCAGGAAAGAAATGAGTCATTGTAGGATGACTCTCCCACATACCCCCTACCCCATTGTCTTGCACTGATGGTGATGGATTGTACATAAAAACATTTTTTTCTTTATAAACTTTGCCTAATTTCCTGCACTTCATGCTAAACCGGTAGCCATGAACTTGCCTTACCTGATAACTATTGCTAGCAATTTCACTCCAAATCATCTGTAATGAGAAGGAAATTTCATTCACTTAAACCTGTTTTGGGTGATTTACACTAAAAACATGCTTATCTACAATTATCCATTTATTTACACTTTCTGTTTATTTCTTACTACTTTATCTTCCTAAAAGAACAGAAATACTATGATAATTATTTTTATTTACCTTGTTTATGGGGTCATGAAATGAAACCCTGGATTAGTTTTGTTGAAGCCTTCACTAGACATTGATGAAGCTGGAGTGTAACTGTGTTACTGCTTCTATCCACTACATCTGTTTCATCAGTACACAACTTTGGACTCGAATGTTTACATTTTGCTCACTCTTTAGCATGGCCTTGTTTATAACTCCTTGACACATTATTGGTCGACGTCCTTTGCCCTTCACGTGTGATGTAATACATAATAGATGTAGGTTTTTTTCTTTGTCTCATGTTTCCGAATTTTTGCACTAATGTTTCCGCCTGAGAGTTGCACAGTTGAGTAGTGTTCTTATATTTTTCTCCACAACACTATGATGTGTAACATCACTTGCTGCCTTGTGAGGTCTGACCGAAACCCCCAGATGCTGAAAAAACCCCACTAAGTGCACTTAATACAGTAGCACAGAATACACACATCAAGTGCGCAGATCTGTTCAAATGCTGCCATGTTGCATCAGGTTTTGGAGATTTTCATATGTGTTCACTTGCACACCTCAGAGGAAGATGCAAAATGGGTAAAGATTAAAGGGATTGTGATGTTGCTGATGGGTGTTTTCAGGGATGGAAGGCAGATTTCAGACCTTTGAACATGTTATTGGAATTCTTTGGATGTACTTCTGAATGCTTCTGTGGCTTTGTATGAAAAAGTACATTTCTGTAATTAAAATAGAATTTTGGCAAAAATATTCAGTTGGTACTTGTATTAAAAATGTTTATCATGTCCAAGAATTAGCACGTATTAACTTTATTATAAGAAACTACTATAATAATAATATACCCTCCTGAGACCCAAAAATTCATGTTGTGTGTCTTCTCGTTTCTTTAAACTGCTTCTATTCCTCACCACCCAATCACTATTGAACTTGTTCATGGTCTTCAAACAAGAAGTTTGGGGAAGGTAATATGCAATGGCTCTCATATGAGGATCTTATAAGAACATACTACATACAATATTGTTGGGGGGAAATATGATGTCCTCATAAGAGGACAATGGGGTCTCAAGAGGATACACAAGGTGGGTAATGTTACAGGCTAGGCAAAGGATCAGGAACTGATAAACAAAATAGGTCACACATAGCGAAGCAAACAAGAGAAACAAAGGCTTGACAGTGGGACACAATAACAATGCTTTGTGCCGTACTTTATTTTGGGTTTGTTTGTGTAGTCCTTCCAAAAGCTGTACAGATGGTCTACAACTGACGTGACCGACTGCTCATGCGCACCGCTCACCAAGCCTGCTGGGAGGTGTTATATTTCCTTCTGCCATCAGAAACCAGAAAGTGACTGCTGCACTGCTCGACTGCACTGTCTACGGATCTCCTTGGCTACTGCGCTGGATACGGATGGAGACGAGAGGGAGCTGGGAAATCCCCCTTTTTTGCAACAATATTTTTGATTAAATGTTTCTGGCAACTGTTGATCAGTCCAGGACATTGACTTGGAGAAATTTTGTCCATTTCTTCATCCAGAATATCGTGATTTCTGGTATATTGGTGCATTTCTTCACATGAACTGCTTGCAAAATTCATTGTTTCAATAATGGTAAACTGTCCTGGCTCAGATGCAGCAAAAAAGGCACAAACCATGATACTACCACCACCATGTTTCACAGATCAGACAGCATGTCTTACAGTAAAACTTCACATACTTTTGCAACTTGCAGTAATCTAATATTTTCCCTGTTTTCTTCAGTAAATAATTAAATGACTAACTATCACATACCTTTAGAACTTTTATGAAATTATGATGAGGTGTTAGGTCATATTTAGGTCAACAAAACTGTCAAGTAACACTTTTATATAGATACACAAGCGACTATGAGTGTGACAAAATGGAGGCAGGTGCAGGAACACATGAGGAACTCTCCCACACTCTCTCTCTCTCTCTCTCTCTCTCTCTCTCACACACACACACACAGCTCACCTGACCCATAAAGCTGATGGGAGAATTAATGAGGCGTAAACAGGAGACGCGGTTCCATCAGGACAGAGGACTAAAACAAAGTGAGTGAAACATTCATACCTTCACTGTTATTAAATACCTCAAAGCTATATGCTATTTGCATAATAACTTATGATGTAGAAGTAGCATGTATAAAGTGTGTACAGTGATGAGTAGATGATGAAGGAATGTGCTTGCAGAAAAATGGATATGTGCATCTTGTGCCACTTGAGTCTTTTGAGGGTTATTAACAGTGTGCTTGAAGGGGCACCGCGGCGTAGTGATTAGCACGTCCGTCTCACAGCAAGTAGGTCCTGGGTTTGAGTCCTGGGCTCGGCGAGGGCGTTTCTGTGTTGCTTGTATGGGTTTCCTCCGTGTACTCTGGTTTCCTCCTGCAGTCCAAAGATCTGCATATTATACTAACTGCCTGTTCCAAATTGCCCCTTGGCTTGATATGGAATGGTGCCCCTACAAGCCACAGCCTGTTGTCTTTCTGGTGAAGAGAGAGATGCCTAAGGTTTTAGTTAGGACTGCAACTCAACAATGAAGGAATGAATGAATGAAAGAAAAAAAATGCTGTGATTATATGCAAAAATATTAAACGCCAAAGAAGAAAGTGCATGAGAACAAACCAAAATTAAAAAAAAAACGAGTCAATCTGAGGCAGACCCAGCCTAATATCAGACATCGCAATTATAAATTCATAGATCATCATTATTCTCTAGAGTTACTGGACGTAAGGGTCAAATACTGCACAGTCATACACTCAGTCAAGCGTAGGAGCATCTCAGAATGTCCAGGACAACTCATGGTGTGTTTTGGGAGGTTGGATGAAACCAGAGAACCCTGAGGAAACCCATTTATTCACAAGAAGAATGTTGCAAAGACAGATCAAGATGTTCTGTCAATGTACTGCAGGTTTTACAGGATAGACTCGCACTGATTAACCCTTCCTGTGTGTGTGTGTGTGTGTGTGTGTGTGTGTGTGTGTGTGTGTGTGTGTGTGTGTGTACATGTACGTATACTGCCATCTTGTGGTCCTGACAAAATTTTCAGCAAGGACCAATGGGTTTTTATCTCATTATCCTTTCCCCTTGATGGAACACCTGCCTCCATTGTAAGGGTAGATTCATTACTTTGTCACTCTTGGAGGGAACAAAAAAAGAAAAACAAAAAAGATTCGCCAGCGTTATACAGTAAGATATCTTTAATATCTGGAAAAGACAGTCATTGTAGCCGTATACAAGATGTCAAATATCATATGGATGAAAAGAGAAGAACTGGAACAAAGATTTTCTTATTTAAACTTTGTTTTATCTCCTCAGGGGAAAATAAATTATGATTTTATTCTGCTTAATTAGCATCCTTTGTTATCTTTCTTATTATTGGACGTCCTTTCTTGTTGCATTATTACTTTACAACCTGAGGAAAACTGACTGAACTAGGGGGACACTCATAGAGTGCAAGGAGCCTCCAGCATGTACATATGGATTATTATACCTTGGCAGAGTTATAATGAAATGTCTCCCCCTAATGGGCATTTGGTGAATATTTTGGCGCATAGTAAAAAAAATATGCATTTTTCAGGATTTTTTTTAACATGATCCCATCCACGGATCACCTCCAAAATGTAATGGTTTGGTATGTGTACCATACTGTACTCCAGCTCAAAAATGTCTCCAAATCCATGCATTAGTTTTAGTTTACTTATATTGCACACAAATGAAACAAACAAACTGAAAAACCAAACACAAGGTGAAAACATACTGTAGTAGTATTACAGTATAGAGAAGAAAAAGAAAAATTATAGAATAGTAATTTTTTGCTTCTTTTTATTAGGACCCCTTTGAGACAAAAGTGGTGGTGTATAATATTCACTGCACTCTACTGTAACTTCCTGGCAGAGGAAACAAATAACATCCTCAATCCTTACACCATCCCACATTATACATCATTCCAATGACGCCATCCCATAATCTACACGTAATCTTAATCTGCACATTCAAGTGCTGTAGTAATGTGTACATTAACCCCAGAACCTACTCGTCTTTGTCAATGTCCTCCAGACACTCCTACACTGCATAACTTGTATCCCTTGATGTTTTCCCATAATGCACTTCTCCTATGGATCCCCAGTGAGAATATTAATCCCTGCTCTTCCCTGCTGTTATGTACAGTAAATATGGACGCTGGGATACACTGGCTAACCAGAATGAAGATTAAAGCTTTGTTCCAATGTTGTTGAACACATGTCCTCTGTGTGGCTTAAAGGGTCAAGCCAATATTTTAGTAGGTCAAGTGACGTTTGGTGGATGAGTCCTTAGAGGTCAGAGGGATTGAACAAACATTAGTGTCATATTAAATATATTCATAAAACCATGAATTTCTCTAAAATATCATATCGACAGTTGTTGCCATAGGCAGTGGTGGTTCAGCGGCTAAGGTTCCGGGTCACTGGTGAGAAGGTCAGGGGTTTGAGTCTGTGTCTATTTAGGAAGGGAACATAACCGTCCCTTGTAAAAGTCAAACTTAGTCCAGAAAGCAAAGCACCAGGAGCCTAAAGAACTAGCTTTAGTCCTCAGTGAAAATAATTCTGGTTTGGAATAAATGCAATATATAAAACATCGTGTGTGTATCAATGTTTCAGGAGATGATGGGGGCTGACCGACAGTCTACTGTGGAGCTGATGTCAAAACAGTCACAGAAGGAGCTGCACTGGATCCAGTTACTCATCGCTAATGGGAATAGACCAGTGAGGACGAACGAAAAGGTGAAGGTGGATCTTCACACCTAATACATACAGGATATAGGGAACATTTCTAACACTGGAAAGCAATGGGGTGTCTGAGGGAACAGAAGGGGTGAATCCAGGAGGTTCTTGATGGCATTGCTTTTTAAAGATCACACTTTGTGGTGGAGATTAATCTCTGCATGTATCACTGTCCTTATGGTTCTTATTTATTGTATTTGTAAGACTAATTGACTGGTCACTTGTAAGGAAAGGAGTTCATGTGAAAGCCAGTAAAGCGTGTTACTTGAAATTCTAGTAAAACTTGTTACAGAGTGGAATTGTTTAGAGGAAACAGCTCAAATAATGAGATTAAGCAAGACAATGAAAGTGATCTATATATTTTCGTGTGCAGTACCGATTATAGCCACAAGGGTGCAGCAGGGTGTCGCGTAATGGAAGTTGGTTCGATGGGAAACCCGGAAGTTGACAAATATCCCTTTTGATACAGCGCAGCATCCGTGCACTCTGATTGGACGGCTGCTCTCCCTCTCTCTCTCTCTCTCTCTCTCTCTCTCTCTCTCACACACACACACACACACACACACATATATATATATATGTGTGTGTGTGTGTGTGTGTGTGTGTGTGTGTGTGTGTGTGTGTGTGTGTGTGTGTGATAGATGAATGGATTGATGAATGAATGGACAAACAGTCAGGATAGAAGGATGCAGAAGATAGAAGGATGGATAAATGGATGGATGGAAGGAATATATAAATTATAAATGAATAAATGGATGAATGAATAAATAAACAGTTGGAAACACAAGATAGAAGGATGTGGAAGATGGAAGGATGGATAGGTAGATGGATGGAAGAAAGGAAGGGTGGATTAATGAATGTATTGGATGAACGGATGGATGGAAAATGAATATATGGATGAATGAATGAACAGTCTGAAGCGCAGGATATATGGATGTGCAGCATGTATGGAATGGAAGGACGGAAGGATGGATGATCTGATGAAGGAAAATGTTTCATGGACGGACGAGTGGATGGAAGGAAGGATGGATTGAGGTACAGTAGGGAGTGATGGGCGAATAAAAGATGGATGGAAGGATGGAGGAAAGGAAGCCGGACAGAGAGGTGGAATAATACATTGAAAGGATGCATGGATGGATGAATAAATGGGTGGATATTGGGATATATGCATGGAACGACGGATGGATGGATGAAGTCTGAAGTGCAGGATAGATGGATGTACAGCATGTATGGATGGAGGGATGGATGAATTGTTGAAGGAAAATGTTGCATAGATGGATAGGTAGATGGAAGGAAGGATGGAGGAATGAAAAGCTGGACAGACAGTTGGAGGAATATATTGGAAGGATGTATGAAGGGATGGATGGATGGATGGATGGATGGATGGATTGTGTGGTGTATATGAAAAGAGAGAATCAAAAACAGCTTAGGCGACCCTGTCAACTCTACTCACAGAAAGAGAGAGAGAGAGAGAGAGAGAGAGAGAGAGAGAGAGAGAAAGAGAGAGAGAGAGAGAGAGAGAGAGAGAGA
>JAOUQZ010086561.1:0-16784 GCA_028564935.1 Neosilurus hyrtlii
GTGTGTGTGTGTGTGTGTGTGTGTGTGTGTGTGTGTGTGTGTGTGTGTGTGTGTGTGTGTGTGTGTGTGTGGAATATTATATATATATGAAGAGCTCTTTTCCAAAATGCCCTGAATCCATTTCTATTGTTTCAAGAAAATTAAGATTTGTCTACCCGCTGCCAAGTATCTTGACAACACCTTCGTTCTTTTATATTAATACTTTATTTAACACGCTTATCTAAAAAGTTAGGAAATTAAATTAAAAACATTAAATCTGTTGTGACAAGATGAGACAGAGAGAGTGTTGTAAAACACCAACTCTGAGATAGGAGCAGACTTGTACCACCACCTCTCCCAGTTACTCGTGGAGTATGAGAGAAAGCATAAGCAGAGGAAATTGCTGCTGGTGTAGCAGAGTTGTGTGGGGACATTCAGGTTTCAGTTAGTGCAAGAAAGTCATGAGAGTAGTGAGAAGCAATGGAAGAGGCGAAGTCAGCCTTCTTAAAACAGTTCCAGAGCCCACCTGCCACACTTGTTTGAGACTGGGACAGCAGTAGAGGGTAGATTGTTGTAGAAGGTTGCTGAGAGTGTGACCTCAGGCTTGTTGGTAAGATCTTCTGGGCCTAAGAGAAGTGAGAACATAAATGGTTTAAGGCACATGACTGCAATCTGGTTTATGTTTAAGACCGTAGACATGATAGTCCTAATTCAATAAAGGCTGTTATAAAAATATTAAATCACCACCTTATTCCAAGTACTTTGAGACAGTAATACAAAAGTCAGAATCCTACCTTACCTGTAGAGAAGAAATTCAAGATATAATTTAAAGCACACTTAAACATGATATATGTTACTAAGTTGAAGCTATGTTAGTGTAATAAGTTTGCCATACAATACATTATAGAATACATGGAGTAGTATAAACTGTAGGTATAACAATGTAAAGATGGTAACATACGTTTGATGTAACATGTGATGTTGAAGTTATGTAAAGCTGTGGTAGAAAATAGATTCTGATAGTGAAATTTAGTATTTTTTTTTAATGGTTTAAATTAAATAATACCAATCAAATGCATTGGTAATAGAGTCAGACTCAGGAGGTCCATGTCATATCTTAGTTGAAAGCAATTGTGTGTTTGTTTCCCGGGTGCAGTGATAATATTCTAGCTGTAAATATGTTTATATATTGTGTGCAGGTTATCTCACTTCGCAACCGTATTGATGAGCTGCAGAAGCAGTAAGTAACTCTCACTCACCCACATAAGCATTTCGCATATTATTATTTGATGTATTTGCAGAAGTGACTCCCTGTAACAAAGTATTTACCACCAACTTTGCAATACTAAATGACTCACAACCTCTTGTATACACTTACAGGCCACAATAATAAAAAAAAAAACCTGTACACCTGCTTATGTTAACCTCAGTTAAGGTTTACATATTAAACCCAGAGGCAATGAGTTGAAAAAGCAGGAGACCACATTGGATTCAACCTGTAAAAACAAGAAAAATAAATAGGGAAAAACTCACATTGTCCTCTTATTTTCAACTTTAATTAACAAACATAACAAACATGTAAAAATAAGAACATTGTCAAGTCAATTAGACAAATGCAAAACTTTTTTCTCCTAAACGTTTTATTCTCACATTATAAATGAATTAAAATTCCTACTTAGATTATAACCCCTTTCTTTGTATTTAATTATAATCACAGCTCCAAGAAGGGTGCTGCTGCTCGTCGCAGAAAGTGAACTTAATGGAGAAGATTGTGTCAGTTGAAGAAATGGCCTGATTACTCAGTTTCCTCAAATATATGAAATACAAAGCTATGTGACTTAAGCATAATTCCCTTGGTCTGTAACCCATGTAAGGTTTTCATTTTGTGTGTGTACAAATAAAATTTAAAGCTCCAACTTTCCCTCCTTATGTGTCATTGTCTTATTTTTACATTGGCATTAACATTAGTACATATTTGAATAACATGTTTGCTCTTATTCTGGTAGACAGTCTTATAATAAAGCTGATGAATTATATTACAATTACCAGTGTATCAATGTTTGTGTAAATTATATAGCAATTTAGTGACCTTCTGCTAATTAGAACTAATGGCATGCACTTTCAATTTACATAAACAATGGGATTCATCATTCTAAGAACTCAGCTGTGAACAATTTAGGAAATGAAGTTTAAGAAAATGTCAAAAAGCTGATGAAGACTTTTTTTTTAATATAAATTTAATAAATTAGATTGCATACCCTGACCGACATCAACTGAAGCAAAACCTGGGACCTTATATTCAGAGCCCAGCAGCATGGCCTCCACTTGTGACCCAGGCACAATTAAGTCATCAGTAGCCTAATGGTTGGAGAAGGGAATATGGGACTGGTTTGATTCCTAAACAGACAGGAAAATAATTCCTCTTTCTCCAGCCTCATGACTGAAGTGCCCTTGAGCAAGACACCTACCCCTCAAAAGTTCTCAGGACCCCACAGTATGACTGCACACTACTCTGTGTGTGTGTGTGTGTGTGTTTATGTGTGTGTATGTGTGTGTGCATAATTTGGATGGATTAAATGCAGAGCTAAGTTTATATACATATTAACAATCAAAATCTTATTCTGAAGACAGTCTTGGGCAACCAAGAATGAACCATCAAGACACTGATACAACAAATTGTCTAGACGCTGACACACTGTCTGGTATCACACATGAGTTAAAAAGAGTTCACATCTTAGAAGCCCCTAACTCCTGATGATGATGTTCTATATGGACCTAAATATATATTCAGAAACTGTGATGATGAATCTAGACGTCTGGTGATATAAGCTCTTATGCTCAAGGGATTTAGGTCTTTAATTATCATGAAAATTACAAGATAACCAACTAAACTTAATATTAAACTACAGTCAACTACCTGATAAAAGTTTTTGTATTTTACCTGGTACCACCCAAATAAAGATGTAGCTATGTAAAGCTGAAGTGAATCACTCACTAATCACTCATTTGTTGAACTGTTTAATCATATCATTAGGGTCACAGGGAGGCTGGTAACTATCTCAGCTGACACTGGGTAAAAGCTGAGTACACCCTAAACAGCTCACTAGACCATTATAGTGCAACACACACACACACACACACACACACACACACACACACACACACACACAGCCATTCACACTCACACCTAGGGGCAACTTGGAACAGCCACTTAGCCTAAAATGCATATTTTGGACTGTGGGAGGAAACCAGAGTACCCAGAGGAAACCCACACAAGCACAGGTAGAACATGGAAACTCCACACAGGAACGCCTGAGCTTTTCACCCAAACTCAGGACCTTATTTCTGTGGAGCAGATATGCTAACAATTACACCATCGTGCCACTGTGAATCAATTAAATTGAATTTATGGGTAAGCCAGCAAAACGAAGGTCAAACTGTATATGCACTCTTACGGTGTTTTTAACACATATGCTGATACCCTAAACATCTGCTCACATTACTTGAATTGGCAGTATGTATGAATGCAGATGCTCATACATGCCCCAGCTCCATAGTATCAAGTCTGCATAATTTTCAAATGGACCCACGTGAGAATAGAGTGGGTAATTTTTCTGAGAATTGACTTACACTGCTGGACACACTTTGGATTTTTTTTTTCACTTATGTTGTTAACATTGACAATCTGCCTATAAATGAATATGTTTTTGTGACCATAAAATGGTATATATTAATGTCCTGTTTAGCTCTGTCTTGTCATATGTGTATTAAGCATAGTTACTTTATTGATGACTGATTTTTCTCAGTTTTTGCCTATTTACCTTACCCAGGATTTACCCTTATAATACCCAAAATTAATACGTGTTGTAATAAATTTAAAAAATAATAAATGAATGACTCATCAAGCAGTGCTCATTCAATTGATACAGATGGTTCATCAATTTGTGAGTCAGATTCAGACTTGAGCTCATAATATTCATGTTAACATCCCATGATGGTGAAACTTCAGTCAGTGTACTACAAATTTCACAGTAAGCTTTCTATTAGATTTTCTAACCTATGGGCTTGCAGTGTACTTCAAAAAACAAGGGTTTTATTATTATTATTATTCATTATTTATCATATTAGTACAGGGCATATATGTGATATTTAAATTCTTTTTATACACAGTTAACAAAGCCCCAACTTCACCTGATATCAACATTTATGCTGTATGGAAAAGGACTAGTTCAGAGTCCGATAGCACCTATAATAATAATAATAATAATAATAATAATAATAATAATAATAGCAGTGATTATAATAACAGTGATAATAATAATTATAATGATGTTGATGATGATGACTATAGACTTCAGACACTAACTAGGTAACAGTGAAGTTACTTACCCTCATTTTCTCGCTCATCTGGGTTTCTCTCTCTCATCTCCTATGTCATTTAAGATTAATTAAATATAGTCTGTCATAAAAATTCTTCCGAAAAATGGTCACCACTTCATATTCATTTTACTTTTCTTGAAATAGCTACTCTGAAATACATGCATGACCATCATTTGAGGTTTTGTTGCAACAATGCATCTCATAGGCATTTTCTACAAACAAGACATTTTCCAAGGCATTTCCACAAACATTTAAAACTCTCTGAGCACAAATGCTCTATATGTTTCAAGCTGTTCACTGAAAGTGCAACTTGTGGTATTTTTAATCTATCAAACTGAGCAATAACAAGTGTAATGCTGCCCTTTACAGGTCAGAGAAGAAACGCTCCATATAGGGTCTTGAAAAACCCATACAAATAAAAACAGAAGTAAAGCTTCAGTCAATATCCAGATCAGTCATGTTCACTTAAATGCTTATGTATGGGATCATATTACTCCTGATAGGCTAAATGAAAAATAAAAGTAAACAAAATTAGAGTTATGAGGCAAACTAATTTTCTTTCAAAAAATGGATTATTTCTCAAATAAACAATGCTACAAAGAATGCAAAGTAAAAATTACAATAAATGAACAAAGTCTAATGTAGATAATAACAAATACAGTTGATTTCTTTTCAGTGTTAACTTGGACATCCCAAAACATCACATTTATTCTTCAACCATTTTTTTTTAAACAACTTATATCTCTTTGGTTATTTTGCTGTGTGACTAACTTCCTCTTGAGATTTAGTTCACAGAGAGATGTCCTGAGATTTTTCTTTGGAATTGCAGATGTAGCTCAGAATTCATTGTTCCATCAAAGAGAACAAACTGTCCTGTTCCAGATGCAACAAAACAGGCCCACACCATGATACCACAACCCCCATGTTTCACATATGGAATAAGGTTTTTATCCTGGGATGTGTGTGTTTTCTAAACACAAATTCTTCACATTCCAATTTAAAAAAGGCTTTATTGGGTTTCATCCATCCACAGATCTTTTTTTTTTTAAACCCCTAATTGTCTTCTTGTCCTTGTGGCACATGCTCACTTATTTTGTTCAGTATTCTTCTGATCGTGGACTGAAAAAACATTAACAATACCCAAGAGGAGAAAAACCTTTCATTGTTTAAAGGTTTCCCAGGGTTCCTTTTAGAGCTCCGGATCAATCTTAACCTTGCCCTTGGGACTTTTCTATCTTGGCTAACCACTCCTAAAGGGGAAATTATAGTGTTGAATCTGTATTTTCCCCATCCGTCTAATGGTGGAATCCAAGCTCAAATTTAAGGACTGTTTTATAACTTTTTCTATTCTGATTGTAACAGCTTCATTTGATCCTCTCCCATCATCCAATCAGCAAGCACCTTCATCCGAATACTAACCAATGGACTTTGCTACCTCATCATTCAATCAGTGCACACCTGTTGCAGCTCGCCATTCCTGGTCACCTGAGGTCCATCTGCTCCTCCATATAAACTTTGACTCTGTAGCTTACCTTTGTGAAATCTTGTTTTGTTTTCCCTGCACCTGAATGGTTATTTGGATTTGACCCTTTGTTGTTGCTCTGCAAACCGATCTTTTTTTTCTTTGTTATTAAAAGACTTTCTTTTAAGCAATCTTATGCATATGTGTCCAGTATTTCCACAAAGACGTTAAACTGATGAGCATCAGCATCTCTGTTTCTGAGATCTTCACGAAAGTTTTTTTTTTCTTGAAAAGATATACTGAAATTACTCAGTCAGTTGTTGAAGGCAGTGTGAATGTGTGTATACTGTCTTTTCCTTTTTCCAGTGTATATATAGCTCTGGTGCAATATAATTATTTGCATGGTCTAGTTTTATGGGCTTGGGTCAGAAGTTTTTGGCATATTTTTTTTTATAAGCTCACCAAAATCCATAATGTTATACAAAATCAAGCCCTGTAACAGCATTGAATGTTCATCCAAAATCAATCAGTTAAACAACAAACAGTTAAATCAATCTGTTATTTGATTTAATGTCTGCTATTGGTAAAACATACCCAACAAAACTCAAGAGATTATAAAACATTATGATCTGTTTCACCTTCTTGTAAGCATATCTATAATATCTTAACACAAATAGAAGAATACATCCTTCACTCGAGACACTAGTGACAGTCACAGGGAAAATTAGCCCCGAAATAGAATGCAAAATATATTTCAAAAATTGTATTGCAGTTGGTGTGCAAATTAGGGGACAAACATTTCACAGATAAACCTTTTGCATTTTTGCATTGCAATTTTGTGAATTATCTGGTGACAGAAACTCTACAGCTTAGTCCGAAAAATACAGCTTGGTCTGAACAGCTACCAGATATCCAAAACACAGCTAAATGCTGGTTTGGAAACACTGCAAATAAATTGTAAACAAATTATTTTAAGGAAAAATGTGTAATAAGGCAAGTAATAAAAAGTATACTACTTAAGTTTAAATAAACCAGCTTTCAAAAACCTAAGCCATTCAGTCATGTTATTAAATAAACTTATTTTCCACCTTCTTGAATATTTGCATAAACTGGTCAGCAAATGTTTGTCTACAACACTGCACTAATAGCAGTAACAAACTATTTTCACTATATACCAACATTTATCTCTGCTTGTCAGACCAAGCTCGATTCAACATGGGAAAAAATATCACATGTGTAAAGGGACTTTATCTGGACCTGATTATTCTTTCATTGCCCAGAGGACATCTTGAAGAACAGCTTTATATCCTTCTGTCTCCTTTTAATTTGTTTTGCAAACAAAAATGTCAGAGAGGAGGATGGGGGCCATTTTTGCTTAGTTGAAAATAGAGAGAAGTACTCAGTGCTGTACTTAAGTAGCAAGCTTTCAATGCAGGGAAGCAAGTACAGCACAATAAAAAAAGTGTGGCTGGCCAAGTGGGCACTTTGGTGATATCTGTTGTAAGGGGTCTTCATCCTCAAACCATGCTGTGGTCGAGTGCATGAAATATTCTGGAGTGAGGTCAAGCACCGATTTATGAATAAGTGTAAAGAATTAATGTTTCTGATGAGCATGGGTTATGGTACCGTATTACAACAGAGGAAACAAATAAAGGAGCCTTGAAGAAGAAAATGCTCAGAGTTTACGAATAGCCCTTTTGAGTGGTTCGAAACCTGCCTTCAGTCCTCTTGCTTACTCCAACTCAAGACAGTGTCACATAAGGTAATTCTTTAAATAACTCACTTATCGAATAAAGTCATATTAATTAAATAATTAAGAGCTAAATGTTCATGTTACCACTTGCTTTTTGTGAACTTCAATGCCAGTTTGAGAAGTATGTTTTTATACTTGATTTTATGTTATGTTGTACCCATTACCATAATGAGTATAAGCTTACAATTCAAATTACTACAGATTACTAGTGATTCGCTAATAATATATCTACATTTGCATCAAAGTACATCTACAACCATCCATTTGATGAGAAGTCTGCATGAAGATTTTCTAACTCCACCTTGGACAAAGGCTGCAAAGGGGAGCGGCATACACCACCGTGGTATCCAAACCATTCCATTGCTTGCTTTAGGGCAGGAACACCAAACTTCCGTGTAACCTAATAAAATAAGAGTACAGAAAATATATTTTATTCATAAAATTAAGTTCAAATTCTATTTATAAGTT
This sequence comes from Neosilurus hyrtlii, assembly GCA_028564935.1. Taxonomy (NCBI): domain Eukaryota; kingdom Metazoa; phylum Chordata; class Actinopteri; order Siluriformes; family Plotosidae; genus Neosilurus; species Neosilurus hyrtlii. Next base: position 8,043 of record JAOUQZ010086561.1, read on the forward strand.
ACAGAAGGCTTACAATAGGTAAAAAATCCCAGAGGATGAGCATGAGGTATTCGCTTTGCGCTTTGCTTTGCACTACTTATTGTACTACTGAGTCACATATTCATAAAATTCATTATAAAAAAGACTAAAAAGCAGAAATTGTATTTTAAATATAGTAATTAGAGTCTAAAAAATATCCGGTGTTACCAGCAAGTATTACCCAGTAATTATAGAGAATCAGTGTATAAACATACATATAGTATAATATACTGTACAAAACAAACTACTATAGTATGGACAGCAGGATAACAGTAACAGTACAGCTGTACTATGTTTTCTAGGTAAGTATCTGAGTGGTTTGACTATATGTTTTACTTTTGGATCAGTGTATAGTCTAATTTGCTTAGTTTTTAACTTTCCCACCCCTTAAAACACTTGTTGGTACAGCAGTTTGAGTGAACAATTACTGGCACATTTTCTCTTAATTCTAATACACATGGTTTTGTAGCAATTATTCATCCTAGGAGCGGTTCACCATTTCCTCTGATTACAATGATGACTGCTCTGTCCTTCTGCTTATCTCGCATTCAAACATACCTTTAACTTCTAGTGTGAAAAGAGTACATACACAGTTTTTAGTACTGTTTTGATACATAGGTGATATTTTATCTTTTCTGACTTTAGCTTCTTCTAGATATTCTCTCCCATTATGTTACTTTTAGAACCAGAGTCAACTAAGATGTTCAGCTCTCCCTGTCCACAAAAAAAAAGTTTTCCAGATACACCAGATTCACTCTTCAACACTTGGCGACAGTGGGGTACACCCTGAATAGCTTGCTTGACCATTGTAGGGCCAACTCACACACAACCATTCACACTCACATACAAAAGCTGAGGGCAAATTGGAACAGCCAATTAGCTTAATGTGCATGTTTTTGGACTGTGGGAGGAAATCAACATACCCACAGGAAACCCATGCAAGCACAGCAATAACATGCAATCGGCACATACAAATGACTGAGCCTGGGACTCAAACAGCACCTTCTTGCTGTGAAGTGGATGCGCTTACTACTACACCACCATGCCACGCAACATCAGACTCATTAATAACAAATGAAAAGTCATTCTGTACAATTTTGATTTTGTATCAATATTGTTCACATTTTGAGTCTTTAGTCCTTTGGAACAACACATTTTTGTAAAGTGGTCCTCATGTTTGTCCTCAAACTGGACATTTTCTGTATCTACCCAAGTAATCTGTGTATCCACAACTGAAGCATTTTTTATATAAAGTTTCCTTTTCAGTCTTTTTTATCATAAGTTATGCAAGCTTTTTGTACACTCATTTTGCAGTTTTTGTTGTTTTTTCATAGATTGATTTGTTCCTCACACTCCCAATGTTTTCACACTGTGAAGCCAACGTGCAGTGTGCAGTCCAATGATGTGCAGTCCAATGTTGATCCTTCCATATTCTCCAATAAATTTGTGCACACATAGCTTAAGTTCACACGCACCATAGTCCAGATGACTGTGCACCACAGACAATCCAGCCATGAGCTCTTTCCATCCCTTTCTGTTGTCTCCTTCTCTAAGACCATTGCTCAGGTTCAGGCCTGTCCATTTTGTGATGTTGTCTTCCCATCTTTTTTTCTACATGCCTTTCCTTCCCTTCTGCTCAGTGTTAGAGATCTACTGGAGGGGTCGCCAGTGTGCAGCACACATGGGACTATCATCTGAAGATTAAATCATGCAGCACTCATGTTTGTCCCTCACCTTCCCTTCATTATACAAAAAAAAAAAAAAAGATATTGGTGGACTGTAGAATTTTTATGACTGAAGTGCGCTGAAACTCATGATTGGAAACCATTAAGAGATGGCTTTCTGAGGATTTATTTTTAAAATCTCACCCAAGCATATAGCAAAAGTCTTAATTGGCACAGAAGGCAAAACATTTATATGGCAAGAACCCTAAACTGTGACTCAGTGACACACTGTTAAATGATCATTTGGCTGAACTCCCAGTAACATGATGGTCACAGCTACCAGTGGGTTTAATCATCTGAGCAGATCCTCTCATTTTAAATCCAAAAAGTTGCTATAGGCCTTACAAATGACAATGTCCTGTCAATGCTAGAACACAGAAGGACATTAGGAAAATTTTGAATTGCTCTTAGAGAGAAAGGTGTGTTTGTGTTCTGACTGTGGAAAACTGATCGCTGTAGCAACAATGGACTGACCTGATCTCTCTGATACAACCCTAACAGAATTTACATTTGCAGATCTTGCTAAAAATGAAAAGGTTTCTCATCATGTCTCTGCTCAAATTGTTGAATTATGTGCAGTAACATGGGCTTGCACACATACTCAATATTTACAGAATGCATTGACTGTGCAAAACTGACCACTGTTGCAACAATGGACTGACCTAACCTCTCTGACACATTCCAATCAGAATTTGCTTTCACATATCTTGATGAAAATGAAAAGGTTTCTCATCATCTTTCTGCTCAAAGTGTTGAATTATATGCAGCAACATGGGCTTGCACACATACTCAACATTTTCACAATGCCCAGTAAAACAAGCATGTCATTGTAGAATGGTAGTTTGCTTTTAGCATCATTTTTGGCATTCAGCTTGTTCTGTGTGTTGAATGATAGGATGTTAAGCAATTCTTTTTACGTCATTTCTATTTTTTTTCTGTGATAAGAGGTACACATCCCAACTACACAGAGGGCTAGTGAAAAAGAAAGTAATGTTTCATGCAGCACACAAGTCAGGGTGCCTTAGGTGGAGAAAGTGCCATTAGAGCTTTTGAAGCAGGGCAAGTGGGTGAATACTCAGCAGCTATCCTGTAAAACCAAAGCTAAGGCTGAGGCTCACCCAAGGGAGCACAGGTTGTCTCCATTTCACATGTGGAACAAGTTTGCTCTCCTTAGTGAGACACCTTCTGGGAACCTGAAGGAACTCTGGTTATAGGAAGCTCTATTTTAAGGCACGTGAAGTTAGCTAAACCTTCATGGGCAGCATTAGTATTAGCTAGATCTATGAAGGGAGCCAAAATGCCAGACATAGCAGTTTAAGTTCTTACGCAAGCTATGATTATTTAAAGATATACACTTTCCTTAGTCAGAGGTTATGAAGAGCAACTTTATAGAGGTGTGAAAATTAGTAAAGACAATGTCTGATTCAGCAATATGCTCTTGCCCCATCTGAGTATGTAGTTTATAATAGATTATGGTTGCTGGACTGCTGGATGTTTTTTTCAATGATAATTGGAGTACTTTTGAGGACAAATCTGGCCTTCCCACTCAGGAAGGTGCTTCTCTCATTTCTTGTAGCATAGCACATACTGTAGCCATAAAGCAGGGCCAGTTAGTGACTACCCAGAACCAAAGCCAGGGAGCAGATAAACAAGCTAATCTGAGCACTACTACTACTAGCTGTGCAGAGCCATCACTCAAGGTCAAGTTCAATGCTGTCGAGGCTTTGCATGTTCCCTGAACTAAACGAAAATGTAGAAACACATAGAGAGCTTATTGTTAATGAAATCATTATTGATCAGAGGTTTAGTGTAATGTGATAACCAGATTCATGGATAAAACCCAAAGAGTATGTACTACTAATTGAAGCTAGTTGTCCTGGATACAGATATATAATGTATACACCAACCTCATCTAACTTGCAGAGGGGGGAGCATCTTAATTACTTATACTAATAATATAGGCATTATACAAAAATCAAAACACAAATTTAATGCGCTTGAAATTCTATTCACCAACATAACATACATTGCTAAAAAAATGTCTATGCAGTAGAACCAGTTAATTATTATTTACATACTCCCGGGGCCATAATTTGAATTCCTGTTTAAGTTTGCAGACTTCATTTTCAGCTCAAATAAAACTCAAACCATATCATGCAGTCGAATGAAATGTTGCTTTGTGAAATTGACAATAACAGAACAATAATGGTAACTGATATTAAATATAAACACTACACTACTAAACTAAACAACAATTTTAAGACTAACAAAAAACTAGTGTAAGACAAGGAAAGTGACAAGGCCTTGTAGAACAGCATGGTAAAGACTGGAGAAAATGGTAAAGAGGTAGTCAGAGTGGTGCAAAATACAAAAGTAAGCTGCAGGTGCAATATTTTAGTTTGATGTAAAATGCATATGCAGGATAAATAAAAGTGAAAAAGTATAAAAATATAAAATTTGGGTGTGGTGTGGTGTTAAGTCCTCCAAAATATACAGTGTACCATGTAAAGTGTGTGTACAGTCCAGAGTGAGATACATTATGAGTGTGTGTGTGTGTGTGTGTGTGTGTGTGTGTGTGTGTGTGTGTGTGTGTGTGTGTGTGTGTGTGTGCGAGTGCATGTATTTTAAACCTGGTTGTTTCTTTAGATAAAATATTAATTGTTGGTGACTTAGATAATAATATCTATAGGATATCCTTTGACAAGCATTTGTGTCTATTTTATATTCAGTAGGGGTAAATCAGAAAATAATAAAAACCCACTCATAATTCTGGTCACACGGTAATTTTAATATAACTGTCTGATTAAATATTGGAAATATAGTCACACTTCCTCAGAAAGTATCTTGGATCATTATCTTATCTTGCATAAAATGCATCTTATAAAAACATATATAACTCAAATCACATCAAATGTACTTTTACATCAATTATGGTGCATAGTATGATCAATCATCTCCCAGAGTAATCAACTAAGATTGGACCCTCACCATCACACCGTATTAATTAGGCAAACGAACTCTTAGAGTCAAATTGGTGCTATAGTCTAGATAATGTAGCTCATCTAGAAAGAAATAAAAATAAGCAGAGGGGAAAAAATTAGCACCCTGGTATAATGATGATATGCATTCACATAAAAAAAACCTGGAAATTAGAACAAAAATGGCCTCAAAGTAAATTAATTTTATTCCAGTTAGCATGAAAGCAGAGGTTTCTTATCTGTAGAAAAGCTCTTCAAGAGCAGCATATTTCTCAAATCTAATAGAAGATAACACAAATACTGAAAGATACTTGTTTATTACTGCAGCAAGATTAACTAAAAATAAGACCAATAATAAATGTGCACACCATCATTTTATTGCAGTGATGACTTTATGAACTATTATGATGTAGGTGACAGATGGCCCTGCCATTATCTTTTTTTAAAAATTACGAAAATTGGACTGGTGATCAATAATCTTGCCATATCAGTGATGTAACCTTTTTTAGTAATAGTTATACAAGCTTACAACCAAATATTACATAAGACTATGTACCACCAACATGCTTAAATGTTAATAGTGTGAAATGAAAATAGTTATATTAATCTCACCGATGTGTTTGGTTCAATGAGCCGGTACTGGAGTTCTTTGGCTTCATCCCATTTTCCTGATGTACATAGGTGTGCTAGCTCGCATACCTGCTGACCTAGAACATTTGCTAAAGCACACACACCCCCAACAGCACCTTAAAAAAAAGAAAGAAAGAATGAATTAAAAAGTACACTCCACATGCAATTTGCATGCTTAATTATTTTATGTGTATATACCAAATTCCTAAACATACTCTTCTCAGACTTTTCAAACAGTGGCAAATATCAAGTGTGAACCACACAGTGAATGCAGAATAAGGGTGCGTAATACAAGATCACTCAGTCTGTCCAGAAGTCTGAGAGCATGAATAAAAATGCCTCTGTTTAGTATTCTTTTTGACAGTTTTACAAATAAAATATACAAATAAAATTGAACTGATTTGTTAAAAAAAAAAAAAAAACAGACTTTCACTTGGAGCTGTGACTCCACTACAGTATGCTTCATAAAAAAAAATAAATAAAATAAAAGTAAATAAATAAATAAAAATTCTCCTCACCTACTGAATAGGCAGCCATAAGAAAACCAGCTGATCCTGCCAGCACCTGAAAATCCTGTGATCTGGTTTTGTACACAATCAGACTTATTCTGGTAATCTATAAATTATTCCCATGTGAAGAGAGGAAAGTAAAGAAAAACAAAAGACATTATTATGTTGTGTCAAACTTAAACAACAGCAGAAGATTTACAACAACTTGGAAAAGTATCAAATGTTGATAATAAAATTCTTTATTTCATGAAAAATATTATGTCTCAAACAAGTTGGGATAAGGCAATGTATGTAGTACTAAATACAAACAGTTTAGGTAGCATTTTGCAGCTGATGTGGTTAATTTGATACCTTCAGTAACCAGCAACATGACTGGGTATAAAAAGAGCATATGGGCAGAGGTTACCCATCTACAAAAATTGCATCTAAAATTTCAAAATAATGTTCCCTAATGTAAAATTGCAAAGGCTTTAAATATGTCATTATCAACATTACATATATTCTATACTATATATAAGGCTGATAAATATCTTATAAGATTGTTTTGACTGCCAAGAGCTGGTACTGCGGTCCCAGAGGTCTCAACTCCCTGGATGATTTGCTGGTCTGTGCAGCCTCATAGCCCTACTTACATAGAGCATCTTTGGAGTCTGCATCTAAAGTACAAAAAAAGTAACTCCTGCAGAGTACACCCTGGACAGCTTGCCAGGTAATAGCATGGCAGAAACACGCTGCCGCCAACCCAGTGGTCTACTCTTTATGAATGACAGCAATGGTTCTTTTACATGCCTCTCACCACAGACAGTGAGAGACATGGCTGGCCATTTAGTTTCACTGGGTGGATGTCAGTGAGAACTTGGTGATGGTGGGGCTTGAACCCACAATCTTCAGATCAGTAAGCCAGCACCCTACCACTGGGCCACCACTGCCCCATATATAGAGGCACTTGCTGAGCCAGAGTTCTCATCGACTGGAGATCTTGGTTTCTCAAGGGCTCCACCATACTCTCTGTTGTTGGAGGAACCCAGCCAAATTTTACCAGGGAAACACTGTAGGACCAGAGACTCACTGGCAATTGGTCTTTACAGACAAGTTGCCAATTGGCTCAGTTGTTGTCCACAAGAGTTGTGGGATCAACAGCTCTTGGACTGATCAATGGGCAACTTAAAAATGTGTCCAGCACATCAATGTGTCTCCAAGACTGAGGAGACAGCATATCACTGTCAAGACAGACAGCACAGTGACAGTTCACATTCTGGAGGGTTGCAACTACACCCTCAGGTAGTCAGACAGATATGGTGCCTTTGAGGAAGCAAACAATTATCTGTTTGCATCTATGAAATGGACACTTTCCACCTCTTCTTGGTTTTGTGAAATGATATCCCTTCCCATGATGGGATGCCCTAGTGTACCCTTGTTCTCAGACTCTCCTCTATGCCTTACCCCTATTTACTTTCCTTCAGCCTTTGCTCTGTTGGGACCAGACAGAAGAAGTGAAGCTTATGCTGCGGTTTTTAGTGATTTCCCCACTTCTGGACGGCTCCTCCTCAGGAAGTCCTGCCGTTTCAAGCAAGCAGGGCTTAGACTTGTGTCCTAGCCCCTGAAATGGAGAGGCTTCTAGCTTTATGGTTGCCAGAAACTGTGGTAGAGTCTATGCAAGAGACTAGGGCACCATCTTCCTCATTCAAAGCCTGGTGCTCTGCCTACCAGTCAGATACAGTTTCAGCACAGCACATTTTACAGTTTTTGCAGTCTCAGCTGGAGTTGATAAAGTCTGGTGTTACCCTGCTTGGCATAGTGGCAGCAATAAGGATAGTGCATGTTGGTCCCACTGCACTCAATGAGACTGAATGTGGGAACAACCATGGTCTAATGGTTAGTGAAGCGGCATTGGGATCAAAAGGTCGCTGGTTCTGTTCCTGAAACCAGCAGGAAAAATGTGTGGCGGGGGGGCTGAGCTGCATCTTCTCTTCCCCCATTATCATGGCTGAAGTGCCCTTGAGCAAGGCACCTACCCCCCAACATCTGCTAGTAGGATAAACAAGCTCCATGCTCTATCTGTCAACAAGGATTGCTGCAGTGTTTTCCAGACTGATTGGGTGAAGTCCTTTATCTTAACCCTGCCTTTTTGCCAAAGATCCTTTCCGAGTTCCACCTGTCCCAATCAATTGATCTCTGTGATCTCTTTCCTTGCCTGGTGAAGGCCAGAATGTGGCTTCATGCCAGGTTATGCTGTGCCTTGTCCATGCCTTGGCAGAATATATCTGGTCTGACCAACCATTTGTCTGCTTCAACCCTGGGGTTTTGGGCAGATTGTTGTCAAAGTCAAGGCTGTATTGGGTTATGGACGCCATTCAGCAGGTATGCACCTTCCTGGGTGCACCCATTTCATCTGGGATTCCATTGCACTCCACCCAAGACGTTACCACCTCAAGGTGAATAGAAGCAATTCTCATGACCGTTTGTGAAGCTGCAACATTGACATCTCAGTACACCTTTTCCAGATTCTACCAGCTCAATGTGGCATGGCACCGAATTGCGGACAGGGTGCTGAGGTGTGTCCTTGCGGTAGACAACGCAGCCAACCCCTCTCTACATTATGTCCTCGATCACCCTGAAGTCTAGTGGACTCAATTGAGTGACCACTACTTTAATTATTACCCTGTACATATGGAATATGTAACATGTGGAGAGATAGTCTCAATATGATTGAGATACAATTACTGTGTAACCTTGGTTCTCTGAGTGGAAAGACTATCTCTTCAGCTTTAAAGCTTTGGCCACTTGAAGACCCATTTTGAGTGGTTTCACACTGGCACAGGGAAATATATATATATATATATATATATATATATATATATATATATATATATATATATATAT
>JAOUQZ010086590.1:0-16781 GCA_028564935.1 Neosilurus hyrtlii
TATATTTCTCTGACCTACAAGTGCCTCTTTCATGTAAATGTAAGCAAGATGACTGAATGATCAAAATTAATGTCAAAATTAATGTCAAACTGGTCCATACATCCCTAGAATGAACAAGAATTTTTTTATGTCACTCTGATGACACAATTTATTTTTCAAATTAAATGATAAACTTTTTTTCTTAATAGCTATCCAGTCAACTCCATTCTCAATCAGTTTCCTATACTTACGCTTATTTGTCCATTTCAGCTCATTTGAAAAGCTCATTTCAGCTGCTTGTATTCATGGTCTTGTTCTTTCGGTCACTATCCTAAGCTCATGACCATAGGTGAGGGTAGGAACGCAAATTGACTGGTAAATTGAAAGCTTTGCCTTCTGGCTCAGCTCCCTCTTCACCACAATGGACCAGTACAAGCTCCGCTTTACAGCAGAGACTGCAACGATCCACATGTCGATCTCCCGTTCCATCCTTCCCTCACTCGTGAACAAGACCCCGAGATACTTGAACTCCTCCACTTGGGGCAGGACCTCATTCCAGACCCAGAAGGTGCATTCCACCCTTTTCTGGCTGAGACCCATGGCCTCGGACTTGTAAGTGCTGATTCTAATCTCAGTTGTTTCACACTCAGCTGCAAATCAGTCCAGCAAGAGCTGGAGGTCCCGCCTAGAAATTCTATCCATAAAAATTTTTAACAGAACCGGTGACAAAGGGCACCCTTGGCAGAGTCCATCCCCCACTGGAAATGATTTTACATGTTGTTACCAATGCGGACCATGCTCTGGCTCTGGCAATAGACCAAACAGCCCATAGCAACGGATCCGGTATACCATATTACCAGAGCACACCCTACAAGATAGCCCAAGGGACACCGTCCAAATCCTTCTCCAAGTCCACAAAGTACATGTGGACAGGTTGAGCAAGTTCCCATGCCCCAAGAGTGCTGCGGTTTGGGCGAAAACCACATTGTTCCTCCTGAATACAAGGTTTAACCATTGGCTGGATCCTCCTCTCCAGTACTCTGAATAGACTTTCCTGGGTAGGCTGAAAAAAGAGAAACTACCACCCTGGTTTGCCAGTCCAGAGGTATGGCCCCCGATGACCACGCGATGTTGCTGAAGAGACGTGTCAACCAAGACAGTCATACAACATCCATAACCTTGAGGTATTCAGGGTGGATCTCATCCACCCTCAGGGCCTGGCCACCGAGGAGCTTTTTAACTACTTTTGCAACCTCAGCTCCAGTGATAGGGAGACCCCCCTCTGAACCCCCAGGTTCTTTTGAGGATTGAGGAGGTCCTCGAAGTATTCGTTCCATCTCCTGACAACATCCCCAGTCGAGGTGAGCAGCCCCCATTGCCACTATAAACAGTGTTTGTGAAGTACTGCTTCCCCCCCCGAGGCGACGGATGGTGGACCAGAACCTTTTTGAGGCCAACCAATAGTTTTTCCAGGCCTTCAATGAACTCCTACCACACCCGAGATTTTGCATTGGTGACAGCCCAGTCTGCAGCATGTTTGGCTTGTCAGTACTCGTTCGCTGCCTCGGAAGTCCCACAGGATGAAGGCCTCCTTCTTCAGCTTGACAGCCCCCCTCACCTCAGATGTTGGCAACTGGTTTGGGAGTTGCTCCCACGACAGGCACCGATGACTTTCCGGCCACAGCTCCGGGCTGCTGCCTCAATAATGGAGACACATAACATGGCCCATTCCGACTCTATTCCCCGGCCCCCATTGGGGTATGACTGTAGCTCTGCTGGAGGTGGGACCCAACCTGAAGGCAGAGGGAGGATACCCTTTCATCAACTGGGGAGAACTTCAACATGAGAGCAACAAGGATGCCTACACCAGCTCGCCACCTCTCCCCATAAACAACTCCAGAATAAAACAAGGTCCAGCCCCTATCAAGATGGGTGGTTCCAAAGCCCAAGCTATGTGCTGAGATGAGCCCAACTATATCTAGTCAGTATCACTCAACCTTACCCAGCAGGTCAGTCTCCTTCCCTGCCAGAGAGGTGAAATTCCATGTCCCAAAAGCCAGTAGCAGGAGTCAGCTGAGGATTGGTCTAGCAGAACCCATGCCTTTGGCTGCTACCTGGCTCACACTGCAGCTGACCCCTATTGCTCCTCCCACAGGTGGTGGGTCCATGGGAGGGCAAACCCATGTCTCCTTTTTGGTTGGGCCCAGCCAAGCTCCATTGGCAGAAGTCCGACCACCAGGTGCTTGCCCCCCCGCGCATCTGGGCAATGGAAAATGTCCTTAAAATAATGCTCGTAGAAGTCTCTTGAACTGCGCTTAGTCTGGCCTTCACCTAGGACCTGTTTGCTTTGGGTGACCATACCAGGGGCATAATGCCCCCGACAACATGGCTCCCAGGATCATTAGGACACGCAAACCAATCCACCACAATAAAGTGGCGATTCAAGGAGGGGTTGTTTTCTTTTCTTTCCATAGAAACTGCTTGTTGTAGATAATGGATTGTATTCTGATTGGAAACATAATTACAACCCACAATGTCAGTTTTATCTTTTCCCATTTTTTTTCAGATTTGTTTTCATCATTTGTAATTGTGTGTAACAATTTTCTTATGTTATTAGAACAGGATTTATTTTTCATAAAGCCCAGTTGATTCTAATGTATAATGTTAAGCCCCGTCACATATTAATGATTTTAAATGTATGTTACATATGACAATTTCTATAAAACACTATTGATGTTTTTTGAGTTTTGAATGTATACATAACTTATTAGTATCTTATCCAGAACCTATTAAAAACTTGTATCGAACTTATCTCGAACTTATCTCCACTGTATACTATGTTACTAATATGTTACTGAATGTCCTTCTAACTTACAGCTAGCGTATTATGGGCGTTTTGGCAACGCTTAGGGCAAAAGTTGGCAACCTGAGATGCCGGAGCCACATGTGGCTCTTTCATCCCTCTGCTGTGGCTCCCTTGGCTAATGTTGCCGCCAGACGAGTGATTCATGTGACCCATCTGTAAGCTAGCAATGGATAAATCTAAGAAAAGAAAAGTTTCTGATGAAAGAATGTTTAATACTTCATGGACAGATTAATTTGCTTTCACTGCTATCAAAATTGGTTTCTGGCATGCTTAATATGTGGTGCGAAATTAGCAAAAAAAAAAATCAAACGTTGAAAGACATTTCCAGAATAAAGTTTCTTTCATGATTGGATGAAGGATCACATATTGTGATCTCTAGCTGCACAACAAAGTCTGGTGACTGTCCAGGAGGGAGGTACTGAAACGGTTTGCTATTTGGACACACAAAAACTTTTCTGGAAAGCATCAAAAATATGCAGGGGAAAGGAAGCACAACTTTGCAGATGTTGGAGGAGGTTATGGCGTTTGAGTGCAAGATGGCTTTGTTTGCCAGAGTTGTACAGAGAGGTACACTGCTTCACTTCCCTTTTTTGAGAGAATTAAAAAAAGCACACAATCAGATAAATTATGAGTATTTTCAGTGTGCCATCATCGCCATGCAAACTGCGTTTCAGGAAAGACTGAGAGGTTAGGGAGGAAAAAAATACATTGTCCTTTCCCGTCACGCCTCTGAATGTCAGTCCAGCGCTGCTGAATATGACTGCATTTACAGCTGTAATTCATCCCAATCTTGAGCTTGAACTGGCCAACATAGCTGACAAAGCCATGTGGATGTCTAAGTTCAGAAGCCTTTACAGCTGATCTTGAAGATGTTGCTTGCCAGAAGGCCACTATTGCTCAGAAGCACAAACAGAGATATTGAGAAGAGAGAATTGAAAGGTTTTCAATAGAGAGAATTGAAAACCTTCCCAAACCAGACAAACTTGTTTGATACATGGAGTGCCATTCCCGACACTGATATAAACATGGAAAAAGTATGCAGTTGAAATCCTGTTGATCTTTGGATCCGCATACTTTTGTGAGCAGGGTTTTTTCCATAATAACCTACATCAAAAGTAAACATTGCTCGCACCTCACAGATGAGAGCTTGCAATCCTGCCTAAAAATGAAAGCTACGTCTTACAACTCTCATATGGAGACGCTGTGCAGTGAGGTTCAGGAGCAGAAATCACAATCATGGGAAAGAAATTATTTAATGAGCTATTATTTTATATCAGACCCTGAACTGATGTAGTTGTGTTTCATATCCAGGTTGTTGGTTGTCTGCCGTACACCACATGAGGAAATTAAGGAATGATGGCACACTGAAATAGACATTAACATATAAACTGGCATTTTTTTGTTTGCCCTTATTAATTAAAGTGAATTTGCTGCAGCTGTAAGATTTTACAATGTTGGTGAACTAAGATTTCTTCAGCATGACATCTGTCTACTGCAGATCTGATCTGAATCAGTGAGAGGCAGCCTTGTCATATAATATTCTTTTATACATCATGTGATTGATCGTTGGTGAATCACTGCTGCATAAGTTAGACTATCATTTGTCATAAGTTACAAACGCTGCCAACAGGCTAGTCATTTGTTGGTATAAGTTATACGTATATTCAGAGTACGCTAGACATCATATTGAACTTATGAGTAACTTTCAAGTAACTTACCTACAACTTTTCAAGTAACTTACCTACAATCTATAGCAACTTACCTGCAGCTTATGGCTAGCGAATGCAGAACATATCATATGTAGAAAATTTTGTGCATGCACCAGTGTGCTGAAACTTGCACAAAACTTACCCATAACATATTCAACATATGGTAACATGTTCGCCAAATTTCTCACACATCAGCAAACGCTGGTTAATGTGAGTCAATGTGTGACATGGGCTTTAGGTAGAACTTCCCAAAGATGTAAAGACGACACTTCTGTTAAGTTTTATTAATGTACAATCCAGGTTAAGCAGGATAATTTGTCTGGTCTGATGTGTCTCTATCTATTTGGAGTATTACATTTTGCATTGATGGTGGCACATGCCCCCTTTCAGAAGCTTCACCCTCTGCAGAACTGAAGTTAATATTTCAATATGCTCTTTATAATACTTTTTTAATTTATAATGCTCTTTAGAAAACCATCTTTACCTGGCAGTTTTCCAGCTTTCATTAACATAGCAGCCTTTCCTATTTCACCATCTGTTATAGGTGATTTATTGGACATATGATTAGGATATTCCATATTCATTTTTGATAGGAATATTATCTGCTCCTCCACCTAGTTCTCTTGCTCCACTTCAGTTTCTTTAATAGCAATAGTTAGTATGTTTTAACTGGAATATTAATTAAAGAGCTTGCAATAATAATAAAAAAAAATCAGTCCTGGAGTGGGACTTGTGACAGTGAAAAAAGATTTGTATTCTTTCCCATGAGAGTCTCCATATATCTAAAAGACCCATATCCTCCTTTAACATTTCAGTAGACATTTAAACCTATGTTTATCCCTAATTGGATCCATCACTTGGTTAAAATCACCTGCTAATATTATTTGCCTGCCAAATCTACGAAGACATGGCCATCCAAATAAACTGACTGGCTAGGCAAGGACAGCATTGATCAAAGAAGCAGCCTAGAGGCCCATGGTATCTCTGTACTAGCTGCAGAGATAAACAGCTCAGGGAGCTGTACGACTATTATTTGTACAATCCACCAATCTGGCCTTTATGGAAGAGTGGCAAGAAGAAAGCTGTTATTGACTGAAGGCCATGAGAAGTCCCATTTGCAAACACGTAGAAGGTGCACTGATCAGAATAGGCCAAAATTGAAATGACTTGGCCTAAATGCACAATGTTGTCTCGCGGAAAACTAACATAATTCATACTGTGAAACATGATGGTGGCAGCATCATGCTGTGATTTCTTCTTTTTTTCAATAGGGATACTGGTTAGAATTGCTGGGAATATGGACAGAGCCAAATACAAGGCAATCTTGAAAGAAAACTTGATGGTGTCTGCAAAAGACTTGAGGGCAGAAGTTCACCTTTCAGCAGGACAACGACCCCAAACATAGAGCCAGAGCTACAATGGCATGGTTTAGGTCAAAGCATGTTCATGTGTTAAAATGACCAAACGTCCAGATCTAAATCCTACTGAGAATCTGTGAAACTGCGGTTCACAAATGATCTTCATCCAATTTGAGCTATTTTGCGAAAAAGATCGGGCAAGAATTTCAATCTATAAATGTGCAAAGCTGGTACAGACAAACCCCAATAGACTTGCAGCTGTAATTGCAGCCAATGGTGGTTCTTCAAAGTATTGACTCGGGGGGCTGAATACAAATACAGAATCTCTGGCATTAAGCTAAAGTTGCACACTCAAAGGCTAGTATCATATCTCCAGCAAACAAACAATTTCCAGTCAACCTCTACCGAGTTTGCCTTTGTGTTACTTCTCATGTCTTATAATTCTTGTCTTTCTGATTTTAATTACAACTCTGCAGTCTGCATTGATTGACATGCCTACATGCACCAACTCACAGTCATTAATGATGCTTTGGTCACAATATTCTCTAAATTGAGTTTTTCTCCTTTTGTTACACAGCTGTCATGACTGGGGTGGGAGCAGATGATGATATTCCACTTGGTGAAAGAAAAACTGTAACAGATTTCTGCTATCTGCTAGACAAATCCAAGCAGCTCTTCAATGGCCTGAGGTCTGTATGCTTGGGTACTTTATTTTTCTTCTATAAGTACTTTTTTCCTTTGAAGTAAACATCATAAAACTCTAAGGAGAAATACACCCTGAATGGCTTGAATATGTATCAGTTATTTACTGAGTAGGCCTCTAGATGGAATATTAAGGGGTATATTCAATTCACCAACATCCAACAAGCCTGAGGCAAATAATTGTTTTAGTATATGCTACACAGGCACATTAAAAGCAAAATAAATCATTGTTCTAGTTTATGCTTATCTATTTTTAAATAGACAGCATATGAAGGGCTTGTAGCCACAGTGGTCTAATCCACAACAACTGAAAAATTTACTTTTATTTTAACAGATGTAGATAAGGTCTGTGCATGCCAGAATGGTCCCTTCATCCTTGTTATGAATTTGAATCATATTGTTAGCATTATTCCTAATTTGTTTATATTGCAAAAACATTCATGCCATTTTTCTGAAAAGCACCCTTTATAGTTTAGCACATATTCAGCTTTATTCAGAGTTTATCTTTTAAGTTTGAGTCAAAGCATATAAACACCAATTAAAAATCTAGATCAAAAATCTAGTTTGCAAAGCACTACATTTATCCAGCACAGCAAGCAGACGCAGTCATTGTCCTTGACGAGAAGTGTACTCATGAGGATGAATGTGTCGTTATTAGTGGAACTGCTTAGAGCCAAAAATCATTGGAATAGTTCATTTTGTGATGCATGATATTTGGTGTGAGAATTTGGAACAATTTTTTTTTTGCAAATTATCCTGACCATCTCAAATTGACAATATTTAAGTTGTTGCCCACAATTTTTGAATCATATCTTTTTCAAAGTGTTTTGTTTCAGTTTAGGTTTATATGTAATCTACTTTTTTATTAGATGATTCTAGTAAGTTCAACAATGGCTTAATTAAGGTAATATAAATCTTAATTATGTTATTTAATAATTCATGGAAGAGCAGAGACATTTATTACCATTCTATCAAAATATAAAAGTTCACAAAACGCTGGCATATTATGTTAAATTTTTCTCTAGATTAAGTTTCTTACCATACTTTTTTATATGTAAAACAGCTATAATAATATTGTAACAGGAAATAAATCTATTGTGAATTCTCTAGAGTTTTGTACGTTTCCTGAATATGGTGTATTTTCAAAGTGAATTTCTCCAAATTGTTTCCAGCCATAAAAAAGGTTTCTGAGACCAGTGACATGTTATATATGTCATACATATATTTGTTATGAGGATTCATTCAGTGAAGCTTTGTGTAGTGAAAACTAAACAGCACTTTTGGATGATCAGGAAGGTGGCAATTTTTACAAATGAAAATGTTGGCGGATGTTATTTTATGATAGAGTAATGTAATTTGTACTTCTGTACCAAATTTCCTGCTTGTATCACCGTTTGAACTATTTTTGCAACAAGCCACCACGCATAAGCTGCACAGTAGGGTTATGACTTTTTCAGATATAAACGCCTGTGGTGGCAAACGATGTACTTTTGCCTAAAACGTACAAAAATGCCTTTCGTTTTGTCAAATTGTAAAAAAAAAAAAAAAAAAAAAAACCTGCACCTAACGAGAAAATGTAATAGGTTGATGCATCAGAAGAAAATACTGCTGTTTACAAAGGTATTTATTTGCAAATGAATAATAATGTTCATTAAACATTATAAAAGGGTTTTTAATTTGTGAATTACTGTTTATGAACCTGCTGTCAAGGCATTTGTCAGGTTTGCAAGTGCTGTGAAGCGCTTTCATTAGCTTCACAGCTTGCTTTGCCAACATATTTGAGTAAGGCACAACGACCACTGATTGGGCTTTTATCCAATGGGTGGGAAATGGGTATAAAGTCTTAGGACACTTCAATTTATAGATAGCAGCAAAACAGCAACACTGACAACAAAAAATAAAAAATAAAACAGCTGCTACTGATACCCACTAATGAAATAATGTTGGGTGTGGGAGGTAACCAAAGGAAAATAACATAGAAAAACTAATGTATAGGCAAAAGTGCATCAAATGCAACATCGGGGAAATTAAAAAGTTGAAAAGTCAATTTGGGATGGAGCCTAAAAGTAAGTTGCTAGAAAAAAAAAGAAGGCGGGGGGGGGGGGGGGGGGGGAGAGGGGTAAAAGAGAGAGATAGATTGATCCAGAAAATGCACACCCACCTTCTTTTGCCTTAAAAATGCCTTATGTTACTGGGCAATTTTTTCATCTGTGTATAATTCTTTTATGCTTTCTCATGCACATTCATTCTTTCTCTTTCTTTATTTCTTACATGCACCAATGACACAACAACACTGGTCAAAAATAAAAAGCATGGCTGATTTCTATGCAGTACACAAGATTACTCAACCTCAGCTTTTTAAATAAATTTAAACTAATCAGAAAAATATGCATTTTATGCACTTGGATGCTGAAAGTGATCCTTTTTCCAGTGTACACTTAACTATAAGTATTCTTTTCTATTAACTATTGCAGCGGTAGGTTAAGTGAGTGCCCACACACTCACAGCAGAGCTAAGCACTGTGTAGGATTAATAGTGTCTTCCTAAATCCATTAAGGGTTTTTAGAAAATACTACACATAAACATAAAAAGCAAACAAAAACAAGATTGTAATATTGGTATATTTTTTGCATATTTTGACTATAAACGAGGCTGTGAAGTATCTATCCTTATATATAGATTATTATAATTAAAGGGTCCTAAGTGGGGTTCAAAATGTATTTTGTAATTCTAAAATATTCTGAATCAACCAATTATTTACTGATCTTATTGTTATTTGTCTATTTTCACATTGGCTAAAAATGTTTTCTATATTATCTTCAGTGCTGCTTAAGAATTTACTAATAGTGGTGCCCGTCTGTGCAGCTTGCTCATCTCATCATCTGTACACTGGGCTCAAACATATAAGGTCCCAGAGCTTCAGCTTTCACAGAAATACCGTCATCCACTACTGAGTTTGTAATCTTATAGATTGTGAAAGTAAAAAAAAAATCTCCTGTGATACAGCATTGTAACAACACTAGTTATGTCCACCTGTGATGTTAGTGTGGTACATTATACTATTTGGCACATCACAAATGTTTCAGTATCAACGTATTTAATGTTGGAGGGTAAACTTGTTCTTTCAGCTAATATATGTATTCTCGCTACAAGACACAATGTTTGTTTAAAGTTGAGGACAGTTTGCATGCACTTATCATGGACATGAATGTCATGGTAATATTGGGCTTCCAATGATTTCCTGGATTTTCTGGGGCAGAGTGATTTAAAAGAGAATACTAATTATTAAATAGAAAATTCATTAGAAGCAATATGAAAAAGGAGAGTCTGCATCAATTCCTACCCTTAAAGTTTTAGCTGTATAGCGAAGTTGTCATATTGTTTAAAATTGTTTTAACACCTCAACAGCATTCAAAAACCTATGAAATCTGAAAAAGGTCCGAAAAAATATGGCACCTGTAGCCATTGTAATCCTGTATAAACCCAAATCAATTATTTCATTCGGCCCGGTGAAAAAATAGCTAATTAAATGCTCCCACGTCCCCTTGATTGTGCTTGACTGTACTGTGAATGAACCTGCAGGCAGTGTGGGTTCCAGCAGATGATGGAGTTGCTGCTGCTGACGCTGCACTGACTCTGCTAATATTTCGAATTGACATATAAGCATATTATAAGCATATTGTAAACATATTATAAGCCTGTATTGCAAGTTTACCGGAGAATAGAAGAGAAAAGCGTAAGTCACCACTGCCACAGTTACCAGTTGTCCTGCTAAACATGAGAAAAAGTGTAAAACTGAAGCAGAAAAGGATGTGAGGTTAAAAAAAAAACAGCCAAACAAAAAAATACCAAGACTTTCAGATTAATCAAAAGGCCAAATGGGGGTTACAATGGTACTGGGGTGCTGAAAGGCCTGAAAAGTGATGCTACGTAGAGTACTCGCCTGAATGATTAGTAAGTGTGTTTTTTCTGTTGTTATTTTAGTGCTCTTCTTAAGTATTGCAATATTATTTCAAATTTTTTTAAAGTGACTCACTTTTAGGCTCAATCCCAAATTACCCATGCTTCCTAGAACCTTCAGTAAAATGTAATGTGTGGCCTTTTGAGTGCACTTCTTATTTTTTTCTTTTTATTAACTTATTGCAATGTTACAAAATATATGACAGTACGAATAACAAACAAATAAACTGTGTTCAAAAAGAATACAGAA
Source organism: Neosilurus hyrtlii (assembly GCA_028564935.1). Taxonomy (NCBI): domain Eukaryota; kingdom Metazoa; phylum Chordata; class Actinopteri; order Siluriformes; family Plotosidae; genus Neosilurus; species Neosilurus hyrtlii. Next base: position 10,825 of record JAOUQZ010086590.1, read on the forward strand.
TAATAAATAATATAAATAATAAGTAAATGAATTGGGGAAAAGAAATCCATACAAGTTTATTTTTACAGTTACAGTTTTAGATGCATTCACATTTTCAATGCAAGTTATAAAAGACTGCCAGATTTCCGACATGACACATTTATAGTGTACTTATAGTACACATACCTTTAACAAGGTGTTGAAGACAGACTTCCAAAAAATTATTTTTGACTGCACTTCTTATCAAGCAGTGCGATGTTTAGAACACAGACTGATTTCAGTTGTTGTGCTAAATACAGAAAGATTTCTGATTGCTGTTTATTTGCTTTTATACAAATTAAAAAAGTAAACCTTACTTTACACGGTTACACTTGCTTTCGAATATATTAACATGTCAGCCTCACTCTGTTTATAGGCGCTATGTTGCTTAGCTAGAGAGAGAGATAAAGGGAAATGTTGCTTGTTGCATCTCAGAAATGGGTCTCCATATGAAACTAGCAGAGAACTGTTAGCTAAACACAAAAATATCTAAGTCGATGTTATGTCAATAAGCTATCTGATAAGGCTGAATAAAAAATAAAATCCCAGTTTCTCATCAGCGCCGCATCATTCTTTTTATTTATTCTTGTTTGTTTATTCAAAAATCTCCTCAACAAATTGCTGGAAGTCACCTCAAGTTCGAGGCTTCAATCAATTTACCTACATTTAGCTTTAAAAGCTTTTGGGCTTTGACTGTCACCTCATTTCTCTACGGGGTGGTAGGGTTCTGGATTACTGATCCCAAGGTCGGGGGTTCAAGCCCCACTATCATTTTTTTTTTATCCGACCTAGTGTAGAAAAGAAATGAATGGCACAGTGCACGTAATAAAGCACGTTGTAATAATGTTAAATCTGTTTATTGTCACAGCCAGGGCTACCCAGTATTTCTTCCAATGTTTAGAAATGTATGTGTCTGCGATGAACTGGCGAGCTGTCCAGGGTGTACTTTGCCCTTGCCCAGAGTTGGCTGAGATTGGTGCCAGCATCCCCTCGAACTAATTAGCATTAGGCATTTCAAAAAATAAATAAATAAAATATATAGGTTGGTGACTCATAGTGGCTAGCAGATCCGCCTCACAGCAAGAAGGTCCAGTGTTCAAGTCCCAGGCTTGGCCATTTCTGTGTGGAGTTTGCATGTTCTCCCAGTCCTTGTATGGGTCTCCTCCGGGTACTTCAGTTTCCTAACACAGTCCAAAGACATGCACATTAAATTAATTGGCTGTTCCAAATTGCCCCTAGTTGTAAGTGTATGTATGAATGGTTGTGTGTGCATTAACCATGCAATAGTGAGCTTTTCAGGATGTACCTGACTTTGCCTAGATAGGCTGAGATAGGCTTCAGCCTCCTTGTGACTCTAGTAGGATTAATGTTTGGCAAATAAGTGAGCGAATGAAAAGTTGCTGAATGGTTGTGACTGTGAAACCAGTCTAAATCCTGTGTTATTTTATGTTTTTGGTGCTATAACTCTTTAAAGAAATGAGAAAAGTATGCACTTTTTTCTTTGGCAAGCTTAATTTTTGCTCAGGTATGCACTAAACCAGGGATGTCCAGTCTTATCCTTAAAGGGCCATTGTGGCTGCAGGTTTTCACTTTAACCAAGCAGGAGCCACACCTTCCACCTGTTTCAATCAGTGATCTAAAATAAAACAAGAATAGCCTGCATGTCAGTGTTTTAATTTCAAAGCCGGGTGGCAACCATCTTGGTAAAGACCACCTTGCTTTCAGATCTCACAATGGAGTTGTTAAATGCTAACACAGCTCACGAGTTTTACGGCTATCGGTCAGAAGTGATATAACTTTACCAAAAATTTCATTGATATTTGTAATAAATTGGAAAATAAATAAAAAGGCTCTGCATAGCTTAAATTTTGCAAAAAATTCTTGGTCCATTTTCTCCATCTTTTCATGCTATTTGAGTATAACATTCAAGAGTAAAGTGGTCCCAACCAGATGAAACAATCCCAAACAAAATTGAAACACTAATGTGCAAATGTAGTCTTTTTTTTTTTTTTTTTATTTTTAAGATCAGTGATTGAAACAGGTGGAAGGCGTGGCTGCTGCTTGGCTGAAGTGAGAACCTGCACCCACATTGGCCTTTTGTGGATAAGATTGGACATTCTTGCACTAAACCATATGTTTCTCTATCCCTTAACAATATTAGATGTTTTTTTACCTTTGAGTGCTACATAGTTTATGTTATGTCTGAGCTGCTGTGTACATGTTCATGTAGGGAAGGCGTGTCTTTGGAAGGGCATCTGAGTGTAGAAAGGGTTTAGCCATATTTGTGGATACAGCTAAAACATTACCAACTACTCTTTTAAAGAGCAGCTGTCACAATTTTATTGAACAGAACGTATGTAATAACTGTTGGTTTTTGTGTCCCCCAATAATACCACAAGATTTAATGCGAGTGAACTGTTTTTACTGTTTTCATCCCTGCTAAGCTTACAGTTTAGTTCAGGTTCAGTTTATTGTGAACAAGAACAAAGTGTTCATTGAACAAAAGAAAAGTAGTAATCTAACAAAATACAGTACAATATTATTTAACATTTCATGATTTTATACATATTTGAAAAGAAGTAGGCAGAAGTACATAATTAATCTATATGTCACGACATCTGCTTCACTATCGGCAGATTATCAATCACCTTTAGGAAATCCTCGAATAAAGCTATTTAGAAGCTACAGTTTTATAGTTTACACATCAATATGTTTTGCAACACAACCAGCAATATAATAATATATATTTGTGATAATATATTGCTGAATTTCTTGCACCACCAATAATAATAATCCATGCTTACGAACACCCACCACCATAATAGCTGATTATGGGCAGGCATGGAATCACATCTGGACAGCAATGGACTTTCATTCCTCTTGTTTGAGGAGAATTCTTAAGAATATTATTTTTATACCTATTTTTAAACTGTCCTATGTCTGGACATTGCTTCAGCTCTCCATTTATACTGTTTCACAGTTTCACTTCACACACAGAAACAGAAAAACTTTTCCTGGTTGTACACACCTTAACTATGGTGAAATTGATGAATCCCCTTAAATTGTAAACCTTTACACCTGCACTCTTGTATTTATTTAACAATTCCCAAATAAGGTTATTTTTGTTTCATTCAAATTGTGAATGTATTGATTTCTGTGGTTTTCTTCTAATAAAGCCTTCAGGTCATCTTTGGAACAAAAAATATGAGTCTTCATCTTAATCTTTTTTCGCTTGTTCTGGGATTGGGTCGCGGGGGCAGCAGCTTAAGCAGTGAGGTCCAGACATCCCTCTCTCCAGTCACTTCCAACCAGCTCTTCCGTGGGGGGTGTCAAGGCATTCCCAGACCAGCCAAGAGAACCATGGCCTCAGACTTGGATGTGCTGATTCTCATCCCGGTCGCTACACACGGCTGTGAATCGCTCCAGCGAGAGCTGTAGGTCCTGGCGTGATGAAGTCAAACGGACAATTGCAAAAAGCTGAGACGAGATTCTATGGCCACCAAACCAGAACACATCAACACCTTGGCTGCACCTAGAAATGTTAACCATAAAAATTATGAACAGAATCGGTGACTAAGGATATCCTTGGCGGAGTCCATCCCCCACTGGATACAAATTCGATGTGTTATTACCAATGCGGACCAAGCTCTGGCTCCGGCAATACAGAGACCAAACAGCCCGTAGCAACGGGTTTGGTATACCATATTCCCCGGAGAACACCCTACAAGATAGCCCAAGGGACATGGTCAAAAGCCTTCTCCAAGTCCACAAAGCACATGTGAACATGTTGGGCAAACTCCCATGCGCACTTCAGTATCCTGTAGAGTGTGTAGAGCTGGTCAAGAGTGCTCAGACCAGGACGGAAACCACATTTTTCCTTCTGAAACCAAGGTTCTATTATTGGCTGGATCCTCCCCTCCAGTACTCCTGAATAGACTTTCCTAGGTAGGCCATGATAGTTGGAACACACTATCCGGTCCCCTTTTTAAAAAGGGGAACTACCACCCGGTTTGCCAATCCAGAGGTACGGCCCCCAATGACCAAGTGACATTGCAGAGATGTGTCAACCAAGACAGTCCTACAACATCCAGAGTCTTGAGGAATTCAGAGCAGATCTCGTTCAACCCTGGAGCCCAGCTACCGAGAAGCTTTTTAACTACTCTGCTCCAGTGATGGATAGACAATATCCCTAGTCAAGGTGAGCAGCTCCCTACTTCCACTGTAAACATTGTTTTTGGAGTACTGCTTCCCCCTCCTGAGGCGCCGGATGGTGGTTCAGAACCTTTTTGAGGTCAACTGTCTTTTTCCAGGCCCTCACAAACTCCTTGGGCTCAGCCCGGGCTGTACGACATTTGGCCTGTCAGTACTCGTCTGTTGCCTAGGGGGTCCCACAGGCCAAAAAGACCTGAAAGGACTCCTTCTTCAGCTTGACCCTATCTATGTCACCGGCCGCCATTGGGATGTTAGATCTGCTGGAGGTGGGAGTTGAAGGCCCTTCTGACATGAGACTCCACCAAATGTTCCCAGGAGACTGTATCTACACGATTGTGTCTCCCAGGTCTGGAGGGAGGCCTCCCCCGCCATCTGAGCCAGCTCACCACCAGGTGGTGACGTTTGACAGCTCAGCTCCTCTCCTCACCTACCAATCTCACCGTTTCAGGTCACACTGTCATTGCCTGCATGGGCATTGAAGTCTCCCAGTATGATGAGAGAAAGTCTTAGTATCATCAGCAAGCAATCCTAGTTTTTTCAATTCCTTTCTATCAAAAAAATTGCCCATTTATGTGTGACTCCCGTGGTGTGTGTCTCACACTCTGTATGCAAAACATGCAAACAGTATTCCACAAGCTCAAGCATTCCAATTTTTGTTGTGACACCTTGTGTAGAAAAAAAATTAGACATGACAGAAATGTGACAGATGAAACAAAGGAGTCTATAGATTGTGTTAATGATATTCTTCTATACAGTTTGAACCATATTTGTCATAATCTAGCAACACAGATGATCACAGGTATGACAGAGAATCTAGAGTTTGTGGTGGTGACACAGACACTTGAAAGGCTCAAGACATGCTAGCCAGATTACAAAATATCTGCTAGTAAGTTTAGGCTTAGTTGTATGTTCGTATTTTATTGCACATATACATTTGCAAATCCTACATAGTTGCATAGGATATTATCTGCATGATAAATGGACAAAAAAGTGCGAGGAAAAAAAAAGTGCATTTGTTTAGGAATAGTTTGTGCATTGTGATAACGTGAATTTTTTTCTCAGCACTTTGCAAGACACACCTATCAGGTTGCCATGTATTAACATAACTCTTGTATAGCTGATTAATATAAGCTTTACTAATTTTATTCAGAATTTGGGTTAAAGATTAAATAATGACTTATAAATATTATTTTATGCTTCTGCTGCGTAACGTGGACATGTGGTTGGTGCTTGTTTTGCTTAAAATGTAGGGTCCCAGAAAATTGTAGGTACAGCATCAGGTAACAACTTTCTTTTCTTTCTTTTGTGTTGGACTGAAAGTCACACCTTCAACCCTGGGATTGAATTAAAACATCCAGGCTTGAAATGAGCACTGCAATACATAAATCATATGTGCTTGAGGGTGACCCTTTTTTTTTCCTCGCACTTTTTTGTCCATTTATCATGCAGGTAATATCCTTAGGAAAAGCAAAAACACAAACGCCAACTGCATATGTATTTGATCAGAGCCCAGCAACTGGTTCGCATTGCCGGCAGTAAGTCAGACCTGTTCCCAGTGCATGTTGGACTTCGGCAGGGCTGCCCTTTATCACCGGTCCTGTTCATAATTTTTATGGACAGGATTTCTAGGCGCAGTCAGGGGCCGGAGGAAGTCCGGTTTGGGAACCACGGGATTTCATCCCTGCTTTTTGCGGATGATGTTGTCCTGTTGGCTTCATCAAACCAGG
>JAOUQZ010086770.1:0-16760 GCA_028564935.1 Neosilurus hyrtlii
TGTGTGTGTGTGTGTGTGTGTGTGTGTGTGTGTGTGTGTGTGTGTGTGTGTGTGTGTGTGTGTGTGTGAGGTACATAAGGTTTTGTACCATCCAGTTCTAATTAGTCTTTTTCAGTTGTGGGTGTGTGTGTGCGTGTGTGTGGGAGAGAGAGAGAATTTTTAATTTTTACTGTGAGCTGGCAATACTATCCAGCAAAAAGACTAAGTGTACTCAAAATACAGCTTAAATTATCATGTTCTAACTTTTAGGCCTCACGATGTGGAATCCATTCGCTATATTAATTTTATTTTATTGATTGATTGTAGTTTGTCCAGGAGGGTGTGGCGGCCCAGGCTGCACAAACAGTGGGATTCATTCCTGTTCCAACAGCGCCATCTATCGGTGAAATGACGCCACTGCACGTGTAGCTTCAGCCTAGCAACACAGGGCGGAAACCGATGATGTAATAGAAACCACAACCATAAAAACACACCGCCCCAAAAAGGAAAGTAGTTTGACTTTTGTGTTACATACAAGGCACGGTAGTTAATTTCTAATCTATAAGATTCGGGGAGGGGGAAAAAAAACAAACATTTTTAATAATTTAAGATAATAAAAGTCCCCCTGCTCGAAGCGGTTGTTCTCCCAAAAGCTGGTGTAGTATTTTAGCGTATTTTAGGCTCTTTAGTGTTTTTCGATGGATCGAGCGAAATTTGAACAGCAAACCCTGGATATTTTGTGCTGTTTTTTCGAAGAGTCATTCCTGGAAACGGACAGCTCCAGTAAGTATTCCGTATCTGACAGAACGTTTGGTACTTCCGGTTTGGAAATAAGTGTAGAAATATGCATATACAGTACGTATACGTAGCAATATACAGGGTGTACAGGAAGAAATACTCTATAAACAGAAAAATGTACTTGAGTTGTTATTAAAAAGAGAAAGGAGATCAGGTTGACTGCACTAAAGGAACAGAATGAATACTTTTGATAAGAAATTATTTACACGTGACCTGTTTAATAACAGTTCTGACTAATATTCGTATAATAAACAAGTAAATAATACAGTAACCCCTGTGGCTTTAACTGAAGTTTCTTAGATTAAATCTTCGTAAAAAAACATTTTCCATAATGTTAACATTGACCTCCAGGTGATTAAAAAAGGTCTGAAGTGATTTTTATTCACTAATTTACTGAATTAGCGCCATAAATGTTTATACTGTGTTGTTTGCTAGTTAGTTAGTTTATGCTAACTGTCCAGGAACTTCTGATACGTTCAGACCTTGTTTGTTTCGGTTTTCCTCCATTATTACCAGTTAAACTCTTCCTGTGGTGTTTCTCTGTGACTTTCCTTTTACCAGGTGACTTTGACCCGATAAAAATAGCCCTTCAGCTCCGGCAGTTAGGAGATCACTACGATGAGACGGTCATTCAGCCTCTCATGGTTCAGGTCCAGAGAGCATCTACTGGTCAGGTGTGTGGGCTCGTGCTCGTTTGCAGTGCTAAACACTTCCTGTTAGCATTAATTAGCTTCACAGTAAGGTTTTGCTCTACGTTTCATGGGTTTTTTCCCCCTTGCACTCACAGTATAATTAATTTGTTTTGCTCAGAAGGAAAAATAAATGCCTAAAATTAACTATTTACTGATTTGAGATGGTTATTATAATAAATAATAATAATAATAATGATTATAATAATAAAGGGTGACCCAGTAAAACCTGCCACATTTTAAAGTTTATTGGGAAAAAAAAAAACTACCCACCTGGTTCCCACACTGGTTCGAGTCCAGGTTGATGCCGCAGCATCCGCAACCCGGGAGTGCATGGACGCCAATTGGCCAAGCTCTCGTGGAGGATATGCTTGGAAAGGATGGCATATGTTCTCTTCCCCGTCACTCACAGCGATCATCAGCCAATCATGGACATCCGTGAACTCATTCGTACAAGAGGGCGGATAGCGATTTCCCTCCGAGTTTGTTAGGCCGCCCCCAAATACACAGGCGTGGCTGATCTTAAAGATGTGGCAGCATTGTGTGTCACGGTGGGGGCATGTGCACCAGCTTACGCTCTCTGGTTGGTGGTGGTCGTATGATAGGGAAGGCGATATGTTTTAACGATGATTATCCTCCAAATGGTGGCCGCCGTTGTCTATATACACTTGAAGGTGCTTTCCGGAGGCTGCCATGGCTCGCTGGGTCATGTTGATCTAGAAACCTTTCCCTCAGCACTTCCAGAGAGCTTCGTGCTGTGTATTACTGAAACCACACTTAGAGTTCTTCAAGATCAAGGTGGTCATGTTGGAGTTGGGCTACCAACAGACCTTAGTGTAAAGAGAATTATTTGATTATCTTTAACCTTTTTTTTCCTTTTTTTTTTTTGGGTCACCTTGTACAAGCAGTTCAGACTGTCTGAAGTATCACATGCCTTTACAGTAATACAGCAGACTATATAGCATAATATATCTCTATACCGAAGTATTCATTTGTTTAGAGCCGGGGAACTTAGAACTTGATTCGTGATTTGACTTCACATGGAAATTTTGTTATCGTAGCGACAGTGATGTTTAAGAAGTTAACCAACACTCTTAGCTGCTTTTCACACTCACTTTTTTGCAGTAAAGACACTACCAGGTTGTAAAACAGCTGTATAATATGGTGACCAGTTGCCTTTTTTTAAAGAACAGTCCCCTTTTTCGGTGGCATGTACCCTGAAATATCACCAAAGTCCAAAGTAAAGTCTTAACTTATCCCTTCAAGGAAGTGAGAGAAGGACAGAGGTAAATGACCTAAGGATTAGAGCAATTAATGGTAAACATGTTTGCCCTATGAGATGTGTTTTTCTCACTGAAACGTCACTCTTTATTTTCATTTAATAACGACAGAATGTAAAACAAGGGTCTTTAGTCTAATCTTGAAGGGGCAAATATGGTTGCAGGATTTCATGCCAGAAAAGAAGCCACACCTCATAGTCAGTTGAAAACACAGATCAGCTGATTAAACAGGTTGATTCAGGTATGACTCCTGTTTGATTGGAATGAAAGGCTAGACTTGCACAGCAGAACCTTTGTGAATAAGATCGGACGGCCCTGGTGTAGAGTGTGTGTGTGTGTGTATATGTATGTATGTATATATATATATATATATATATATATGTATGTGAGTGTGTATACTACACAAATTCTTTTTATTCACTGAAACACTCAATCTTATTAGGGTCATGGGGAAGCTGAATCCTATCTCCGCCAAGTCTGGGCGGAGAAGGCAGGGTAACGCTGAACCGCTCGCCAATCCACACACACACACACGCACACACACAACCATTCACACTCACATCCACACCTACAAGCAATTTGGAACAGCCACTTAGCCTAATGCGCATGTCTTTGGGAGGAAACCAGAGTACCCAGAGGAAACACAAGCAAGCACAGGGAGAACATGCATACTCCAAACTGAAATGTCCTTGCCGACTTGAACCCAGGACCTTCTTGCTGAGAGGCGGACGTGGTAACCACTACGCCACCGTGCCACCTACCTTAGTTTTCCTTTGACTGTATTTGCACATGTGCATCAAGTTCAAATGATTATTATTTAGTCTATTCAAAGTTCCCTAAGTTCTCATGTACATATTTTATATAAGGTTTATGCAAAATTGATCCTTTGTATGAATGAGTGTGTTGACGCATGGTGACCGGCTTCCGCTTCCTGGTTTGTTCAGACTTTGTATCCACCAGCTGGCAGTGGTGGAGTTTTTATAATGTACAGTACAAATAAACATTGTTGGATGTTTTATGGGTGCGTCATACTTTCCGCTATGCTTTTAAACATGAATAATTTTATACAGTAAGTCTGTTTGAAACACAATACACAGCTCAAGAATAAAAATGAGAATAGAAACGCAGGAGCAATTAAGCAGTGGGCTGATTTTATTGTCGCTTAACTTTTTTTCTGTCCATTTCAGGCGGCGGCTGCGTTTACTAACAGTGTGGACTGCCTGTGCCAGAAGTGGGTGTTGGATCGACCTGAAGTTGTTTCTGAGAAACATCTCTTTAAGGCCACACTGGCACTATCACTGTACATGCATAGAAACTGCCCAAGCTTGAACACACATGTACGGGATGCCATAGCCAACATTTTTAACAATCGACTGGGCCGTTGGATCGAACAACAGGGAGGCTGGGTAAGTTCGGAGTGCCTTGATTTGGTTGACCAACCTACTCTCGCCAATAAAAGGAGCTCGAGCATACAGGAGGAATTTTGTACAAATGAAGTTAGATTGTAAATGTTGTTTCCACACAGTGTATACTAGCTATTTAAAACGATCCCGTATAAAATCAGCGGTTCCTTCCGGCAACATCACTACATTCCCGATTTTTTTAAGTGCACACGAGTGCTAAGATTCTAGGCATGCTGAGAGACATGTTGCCTTTCTGATTGGCTGTTCCAGCCTGGTGATGACGTGAACTCGTTGGATTGGCTGGGCTGCGTCACTGACCCGCTGCATCATAACACATTACGGGCCAGTGCTGAGCTGCACAAACAACAAGCGCAGAAAACACGGAAAAACATTTCTTTTTGTTCCTAAACCGACTGACGACAGGAAAGCTGAGTTGGCAAAACGTTAGCTGAATAAGCTATTTCGGATTTACCATCACGCTCATCTCTGGCAGCGTTCTCGTCCTCAGAGTCACTAGAATGAAAGTTTCACTGTCTCCACAAGAGACGTCAACAACTGCTGTTATTAATCCACAGGATAAAAGGCCCAGTTTAGTGCTTTTGATGGTCATTTATGTTAAAATAAACTTCTGTGTCACTTAAACGTATTACATACACACAAATAATGCTGTAAGGATGACCAATACGGCAACTCTTTAACCTTTGAATGTGGTTTAAAGATGCCGTTACAGGATATGCTTGGAGCTGGCCTGCAGCTGTCATGATTAAAATATGAATTTACTAGAAATATGAATATTACATTATAATAATAAAACCAGTTATGTGCCTCGGCCTTAATGTTCCCACTTGGGGACTAATCAGCAATATTCACCTCGCCTGCGACACATCATTGTTAGTTATTTCCTTGCAGTAATGTATATTTAAGTAATTATCTTCCATTTAATGTTTCCAAATCTTTGAGGACAAGAGTCCTCTTGTCTACTTCTAATTCCTCCAAGATTTAGGTGCTCCTTTCTGTGCAAAGGGTCTTTGAATATAATTATTATCTAAACTTAGGACATCCATTATTTTAAAGAGTTTTTCCTAAACCCGAGCTACTTTTAGCCGTAAATAACAAACCCTGATTAAACAGGCTCATGGTTCAGACATAAAGCAACTGCCAACCGCAGATGCTTCTGTTCTTCTGTGTAATATTCTCTTATTAAGCATCAAGTTACTAAAAGTGTTGCATTCCTGCTGCTAGATATTAAGCACATGTTTAACTTTATATCTTATGAAGTTAAAAAAAATTTACAAAATTGAAAGTATTGTTATTTGTATAAACGTGAATCCTAGTCGTGATGGTTGTATTGTTTTTGTTGTTGTTTAAATCAAGTAACTTTTTAAGGAAACAAAATCGAAAGTAACGTTTGTTGACGAGAAGGCCCGGACAAACAGCTGAGTCATTACTCAAGTACATACACTTCCTCTAAACATATTCACTTTAAATCTGCTCTGCAGTCTTGTTATTTAAAGGAAAAAGGGGGGGGGTCTGATTTTCTAAGCCCTCTCTTTGTTTGCATAATGTAAATTTTGCAAGTAGCACTACACAATTTCCTCCGGGATGAATAAAGTATTGTGATTCATGTGAATGTTAAACAAGTTTGGGTGTTTGATTTTAGTACTTACAGTAAACAGGTCACATGGACTAAATAATAAATTATTTTATTTTATTATTATTTTTCAGGAGCGAGTTTCCAGTATATGAGAATGAGAAGACTATGAAGAGTCACTCCTTTCTCAGGAATCTTTTCTCTCTCACACACACACACACACCACACAAATAGAGACCAAGATTTCCAAAGGACTATCACTATGAAAACACTTATGAGTCATGGGAACATTGTTAGGTGCATTTATGCAATTTTGTAATTTTTATAAATTCAGCAATCAAACTACAGACATTAACACAATAACCAATGAACTTGGTCTTTTCCCATCGATTTAGCACAACTAGCACTTGTGGCATAAACTTGGACCATAGTCTAGATGGTGATGTTGTCTTTGTTGTTGTTTACATTAAAATAATTATCTGTAATTGTAATGATACATGATTATAATAATATATTATTGTAATTCTAGAATTTCTGTTTTGTCTCCATGCCAGAACAAAGAAGGAAAACGAGTAAAAGAAAAATCGAAGGCTTGTGTGTTTTTATTTATTATGGCCAGCTTTCTAGCTAAACATGAGGTAATCAGTAAACAATATACCGTAATCAACTACACTGGAGTTTGGTGCAGACGGCAAGACAAAATACACATAAGTTGCAGGCTCTAACATTTTGTTGGCCTTTAGCCTTGATTAGAGCATACAATCATCGTGGCAATGTTTCAACAAACTTATACAACATCCTAAAATGTATTTCCATCCAGTGTTGGTTCATTTCTGACCGACGTCTTGAATCAATGAGAGAAACACTGAAACACTCCATAAAGTCTTCTCCAGCACATCCCGAAAACTTTCAACAGGGTTAAGGTCAGGACTCTGGGGTGCCAATACATATGTGAAAATGATTCCTCGTGCTCCCTGAACCACTCGCTCATTATATGAGTCCTCATTTTATATCCGTGCCATCAGGGAAGAAAAAGTGCATTGATGTGATAACCTGCTCGTTCAGTGCATTCAGCTCATCAACTGACTTCATTTCATTGCAACATTAATGTTGCTGAGCCTTGACCGGACCAACTGGGATCAAGGCTCAAGGAGGTCCAACAAAATATTAGACTTTTTTTTTCTTTTGGGAGTCTATATACATTATATAAGGATGAGTACAACCCTGTGTACGCTCAGTAAGTTTTCCTCTAATAAACTATCTAAACAATTCATTTTTAAATCTGTATTGAAAATAAAGGGACCAAAGTAAAATAATAATAATAATAATAATACAAAAAAAATCTGTATACTCCTGTGATATGTAATTACATAACTATCAGAACCTTCTCAGTTTCGGACCTCTGGACTGTGGTGATCCACTGGTCTGCATCTTGGCTCCATATCGATAAGAATCTCCAGAGAAATTAAAAAAAAATGAAAATAAAAAACCTGACAGGAAGATTGGTGACCAAAAAATCTGACTAAACATAGCGGCACCAGAAAACATGCAGGAAAGAACAAGTACCATTAATCAGAGCCACAGTGGCCGTCCACTTAAAATGATGTCACAGACTGCAGTACTTACAGTCGAGTGCTCAGTGGAAGCCGCAGTTTCTCTAAAGGCTCAAAAAGGTGCAAAGGACATCAACCTCTACGAATAGCGTCCAAGAAACAGATCTTTCTTGCCCTATAATACAAGACTTCAAGAGGAAATGTTAAGAGGCGTGAAAAGACGTCTGATTACTATTAGGATCACATGAAATTTGTTTGGCCGAGATGGCGTCTAGGATATTTGGCGTGAACATGGCCAGAACTACCACAGTGAATGTATAGCCCGAAAGTGAACAAGATAAAGCTCAGTCTTCAGAAGTTTGGCAGTAGGTGGAAATTTTAGTATGATGATCCTTAGTGAAAACACCATGACCTAGCCAAGCATGTCATCTGACCTGAAAACAGTATTTGGGGTGTTGTAAAGAGAACACTACAGCAACACAGGGCGACAGAAGTTAATAATGTTCCCGAGGGGTCTGGGAGAAGGTGCAGTGGTTATCAATTCACCTCACACCAAGAAGATTCTGACTTCAATGCTGCCTGTTGCCTGAGGGTTTCCTCTGGGTACTCTGGTTTCCTCCCAGAGTCCAAAGATGTACATGAGGTCAACTGCCTACTCTAAATTGCCCTTTGGTGTGAACGTGAATGGTCTTCAGGGTGTACCTCACCTCTTCCCTAAAGTAACTGGGATTGGTACCAGCATCTGGCCCTAATAGATAAACGATATATGATGGATGATGGATGAATAGTATTCTCCATAAAGAGAAGGTTGTGTCTGTCATAAAAAAATAAAGGTGAACATATGAAGTATTAAAAAAAATAATAAAATCTCAGTAATAAATGAATGTGATGAGAAGGAGGGTGCTACCTGAATGGGACACAGAGCTTTACACACTTTACAGATTCCATACTGTTCAACATGGAAGTAAAGCAATAACAGTAAAGTGAGGAAACATGTATGTGATCGTGCTCAGGGATGCACGTACTAACGTAGTATATTAAATACCTTCAGATTATAGACGATAGATTAAAGAGAGGGCACAGTGGCGTAGTGGTCCTCAGCATGTCCTCAAGGTCTTGGGTTCAGCTCTGTGTGGAGTCTGCATTATGTCTCTGTGCTTGCCTGGGTTTTCTCCGGATACCCCTAGTTTCCTCCCACAGTCCAAAGACATGGGCATTAGGCTAACTGGCTGTTCCAAATTGACCCTAGGGTGGTGTGAATGTAAATGGTTGTACGTGTGTGTGTTGCCCGTGATGGTCTGCCGAGATGTTCAGGGTGTACCCTGTCTTCGCCCAGTGTCGGCTGAAATAGGCACCAGCCTCCCCGTGACCCTAATAGGAGTATGCAGTTCAGCAAATGAGTGAGTGAGTGCATAAGATTATAGAGCTAGAGATACATTCAATTTTATGATCGCAGGGGTTTTTTTATCTGTTCCTGAAGAGGGCAGTACTGCATTAAAAAATGTAATGGGTAATGTGATTCAGAATGATATTCACTATGTAATTTAGTGGAGAAATTATGTATTCCTAAAAAATGAGAGTGAAATATACTTATGTCGGAAAAATGTAGCAATAATTGGTATTATTATTTAGCATATATTTGGTAATTATAGCTAGGATAAATGTACTTCTGCTGGCTTTGATTTATATTTAGTATCTGATACAAGCCTGACAGCTAGAAAGTCTTTGGTCTGAGTTCTGGACTAGAGGAAGGTATTTCTGTGTGCTTGCATGTTCTCACTGTGCTTGTGTGGATTTCTTCTGGGTACTCCGGTTTTCTCCCACAATCCAAAAACATGCACATTAGGCTAATTAGGTATTCTTGCGCTTAGTTGTGAATGTGAATGCGAATGGTTGTATGTGTTGGCCCTGCAATGGTATGAGTTGTTCACAGTGTACCTTGCCTTCTCCCAGAGTCGGCTGAGATGTGCACAGTCTCCCCGCGACCTCGGTATTAGGATTGAGCGATTCAGAAAATGAGTGTGTGTGAGTGAGGGAGTGCGTGTGAAGTCCTCTTGTAAACGCCTACCAACTTTGTTGTATGAACCATGTAATCCATCTATAAACCAAATTTCCTTCTATACAAATGACGCCTTGAGATGCCCATTAATGTAATTCAGGCCACCCTGACACTGCCCCTTTAATCAGCAAAGCGTGCAAGTGGTTGTCATTCTACCATTTCTCTTCTGCTGATTAAAAATAGCTGTGGTTTTCTCAGCTGCGCTGCAATTTAAGATAAGCATGTTGACACATGTTTGCACAGATGTCTCATCCATCGCCTACATGTCTCAGGAAGAATTTTCTTGAGAATACAGACATAAGATCAATACTTAAAACCTGGAGAGCGTGTAGTACAATTAATTTTGTTTCGCGAGAAATGGATTCGAAATTCATGTTAACTAAGAGGGGAAATATTTCGTCATACCAAATATCATTTGGGATCTTTGGCAAGAAATACAGACTCCGGTCTGAAACATTATATACACATATGACTTTATTATCCATTAATTTTCTGATTCTGCAGAGTACACCCTGGACAGCTCGCCAGGCCATCGCAGGGAAGAAACACGCTGATGGCAGCCCAATGGCCTACTCTTTACAAACGACAGCAATGGTTCTTTTACATGCCTCTCACCATAGACCTTTGATAACCCAGTTAGCTGCAATGGGGGGACAGCAGTGACAACCCGGTGACAGTGGGGCATTAACCACCAACCTTCGGATCAGTAGGCCAGCACCCTACCATCGGGCCACCACTGCCCAGGACTTTATTAGAACATTTCAAATCAGAATAATTTATGATTCCATTTCACCTGTTCACCTGCACACCTATTTAATGCTCTGATTAAAGCATTACAGATGTCCACCATTCTGTGGATGGTCTACCCTTGATTACCCTTCAGAAGCTCACATGAATATTCTGGTGGTTATTTTAGACACAACTGTAATACAAGTGAGGTGAGTTCAACTAGTTTAAAAAAAAGAAAAAAAAAACACTAAAAACCAAAATTCTAAAACATTTCTGATAACTCGGTTTTGACAGCCCGAGTTAAGGTTTAACTCAAATGTTATGAGTTTAAATCGACTTTTCCTCAAGGAAACAATCCTTGTCCCTTTGCCATTAAAAGGTGCACATTCGCCAGTGAATATCCTGTGTGTGTTTTATCTTTCATTATTAGGTCACTTTGGATGAATATAAAGGTTTCCTGGTGAAACCACCCCAGCCCACGGACTTGGTATCACTTATTCACCTGTTCTACATCTTGTTATGGCTCTGTGTCTGTTTACAATAATAAGACCATGTGACCCACGGACCGATCCTGTGCATACACGATAACTTGGCAGCGCAACACAGGTTCGCAGAAAGTAGAAGAGTCCGAGATCGAGTGTTAAGTCCGAAAACATTAGCACTATATCAAAAGTAGACTATAGGATTGCAAAGCAGTAAAGCTCTGTTTCCTGGAAATTGCAGGTTTCCATTCAGACAATACCACATTTCTGCCTGGCTGTTGGCGGGAGGGATGGCATACTTATTCTTCTGTCAATCACAGTGACACTGCTGTGAGCAGGGGAGAGGAGAGCAAACTGTGAGCAGTGGAAGTAAAGTGCAAAACAACAACAACGACAACGCCACATTTCCAAAAGCAGATGACTATTTTATCCACCTTATTCCTGAAGCTAACTCTGGCGATGGATAGTCAGATGGAGTGTTTTTGAAGTTTCACGGTGATTTTGCTAAATTATTATCGTTTACTTAATTTTTCATAGATTTCATTTTTAAGAAGTAACATTGTATTTCATTTTTATTAATTATATACCTGGTACATGAATGGGCCCCTTTAATACTGCTGTCGTTCATTTCAAAGGAGATGAAATACAAGGCCACTGCCTGGTCTGTGCATGGCCTGATGTGGATATGAACACATTCAATTTGATGTTATACAGCTTAAAGTCACAGACAAACATGATCTATAGATGCCAGTGCTATACAGTGTGTAGTTTTTCCACTAACACAAAGAACCTCTGCAGATGGCGGATGGCACTTTGTAGCACATCGACTATATACTGTATGTGAATAATTCCAGCATACTTTCAGACAGAATGCTGCTTCAGCTCAAAGTCTTCATTAGAGTAAATATGCGTCAAGGCATCACAGGATCTCTGACCTGGATGTTAAATATCAACACAGTTATTTCCCTAACATTATCAACATGACCAGCTATGTTCAGTGTTCTAGCTTAGTCAAATGTCAGTACTTCTTCGCATCATCTGCTCCGGATTCTCTCTTCGTCGGGTGGCTTTGTTGGCCCACTGGTTCATTTTTTTGCAGCAGACATACTGCTTCCAGATCTTGATGAATGCCGTACGGAACTTCTTGATGCGGAAGGCATATACGACTGGGTTGACAGCCGAGTTGCCGTGACTGAGCAAGATGGCATTAAAAAGATGAATGGCACTAGATTCAGTCTCCGAATTGGATTGAAACAGTGTAATGCAGTTCAAAATGTGCAAGGGTAACCAGCTAACAGCGAAGAGAAAAAGCACCAGAGCGAGGGATTTCGCCAGTTTGAGCTCTTTTCCGTAATAACGGCTGGGATCAGCTTGGCTGGCTGTCTTATTGAACTTCTTATTGAGCTGCTTGTGGATCATGTAGAAAATCTCAATGTATATTACAAACATGACGATGAGTGGCGCCAGCACACAGCCAAAAAAGTTGAAATAGACCATGTAATCCATGCTGATAACGTTCACAAACGTACAGATGATAATCGGGTCGAGTTCCTGAGAGCTGTTGGTTTGGTTATGGTCCTTCAGGTTGTTCCATCCGAACATGGGAGTTAAGCCCACAATGATGGCCACCAACCAGCAGGCTATCACTGCCGCTCCAGCACGTTTTGGCGTCACCATTCGCTTGTAGCTAAAAACAACAACAGAGAATTAAAAAAATAATAATAATAAATTAGATGTAACATTCCAATCCATAAATGCTGTGTTTTACCATAATTGGTGTGCGTGTAATTTTTTAAAATGTAAATGTCCCAAAAGAAAAGTGTTTAAGCTATTGTTGGGAGATTTTTAAAGAGTGATCCACAGCCAATTCATAGATAGTTGCCAGTGTCTACTCGTGTTCCATAGTAACGGTACATCTACTGGGACTCCTTTTAAAGTTATGAGCATTCAAAATCCTATAACCTTTACTTAATTTTGACCTCTGAAGGTCACTTAAGGTAAAAGGAAAATGTCTTATTTAAAAGTCCATTTATGGTATACTCTTAAGCCGCATTCATACAGGGAGTGATAAGCGAGTCGCTTTGTCGCTGAACGCAAAATCACCTATTTTACACGGTCTATAGAAGCAAATAGAAAAAGGGTTTTGGGAGCTCAGGGTTTGGCAGAATTTGTTTATCAACGATATCCTCGAGCTCTGATTGGTTTTCGCATGAATCGCCCACAATTGAACCCTGGTCACTCATGATTGAATCGCTCACGGTTGAACCCCGCACTCGGCCACTTTGCATCGCTTTAGAAAATTTCGCCTCTCGTTGCTCACTTCGCTGGTGATAACTGACTTCGCATTGGCTGCTTGACCCACATCACTACCTGTGTGAATGCTGCTTTAGGTTTACAGAGCAACGGCATGACTATTCGCATTCCCACTCGTTTCAAAGTTATCAGTGCTCAAAGTACAGTGACTGAATTTAACTTTAAGGTCACTCAAGGTAAAAGGTAATTGGAATCGTCATTTGAAAGCACGTATCTGTACATTTGTCCCACATCGATGGGTCTGTGGCACTTTTCTGAGATGCAAGCAATTTATTTTCTAACATAGGAAATGTCGATCTCCGCTTTGGAAGAAAGTAACAACTCCATCATTCCTAAGAGCTGTCGTCACAAGCAATAAGGACAGAACTTACCTAAAGCATCTAAATTTTTATGATGCTTTTTGGAAACTGTGTCCAGGGTCGATAGACATAAATAATACTTTAACATGTCTTAGGAAGGTGTTAAAGGAACAAAACATAAGGTACAAGCTTTGTATAATCTGAAAAAAGCACAAGCACATCCCATTGCTTGTTTTGACTAAGTTTTAAGACAAATATGGTTAGGTCCATAAGATTTTGGGCAATGTGATGATAATGAAAAATTATTATCAAATATTAAGCTGAAAAATAACTAACAAGCAGTGTATGACCAGATAGTTTCTTCGATATTTCATGAAGAATTAGGAAAGTTACATTTCTGGGACTGATTCTTAAGTGTTGAATTTATATTTAGCAGCCGTTTATGGAGCTCTCAACGTGTCAGTGCAAGTAAAAGGAGCCATCATCAGCCTGAAATAAATAAAAACTCCTACTAGAAAGATAGCAGAAACATTAAGAGTAGCCAAATCAACAATTTGATATATTCTTAAAAAGAAGAAACTACCCTGGCAAGCTGAGTAACACCAAAAGACATTTACATGAACAGCATTTGGCAGACGCCCTTATCGACTTATCATTTTTCACACAACTGAGCATTAAGGGCCTTGCTCAAGGGCCCAACAGCGATGATAGGATCAGTAACCCATCACCTTAACCACTGAGCCACCAGTGCTCAGGGAAGTCAATAAAAGACAACTAAACCGGATAGCCGAATTCAAGTGAAGAACACTCCTGAGAAGACGATTATGATTGTCAAAGTCTACAATCAGGAGACTCTATCAGGAATGTAAATACTGAGCGATTACCTCAAGATACATACCACTGACAACAGACAAGAATAGAAAGGCTAGATTAGACTTTGGCTTAGAAAGCCTGGCCAGTTATGGAATAAAAGTATTTAAACAGATGAAAAAAGATTAACTACCAGAATGATGGAAAGAGATGTGTGGGATAGAAGAGGAAAAAAAGGGTTCCAAACCATACCACATCATTAGTTACACCAGTGATTCTGGGTCGCTGGTGTTTACTGATTATGTGACTGCTAAGAAGGGTTCATTCTGAAGTGTACAGAGCTATACTTTATGCTCAGATTCAGTCAAATTCTGTAAATACAACACAAAATGGATAATATGGGGGGAGTGGGGGTGTTTGCAAATCCATTGCTATACAGCTGAATAATATTTTGGTGAAGATCTTGGGAGAAGTCTACACTTCAACATAGTATGTTTCTTAAAGGTACCCACAGCCACTTTAATGCGCGGGCTTACCTGGGCTTACCAGGGGCCTACCAAGTTCAGAGGCCTATCGATGAGCTGGAAAAGTCGCATTGTTTTGTTACTTGTCAAGTTTTCTCTCAATCATTTTATACTTCACGTTCGTAGCAGCTGATTGATCCAAATTAACCCTTTGCTAAGACCCGCCCCTCTCCCCTTGGTTACTGTTGCTATGCCTACCAAGCTTTCCCCCTTAATTGCCAGTTGAGTTACAGCTGGAAAATGACAGGGAAAAAGAAATTTGAGAGCGGTGCTCACAAAAGAAAGGTGGTTCGCAAGAAAGAATCTCAGGAAAAAGAATTTCTGAAGAGAAAGTCAGGTATCTCATTATTAGTATCTCTTATTCACCTGTTCTACATCTTGTTTTGGTTCTATATCTATCTTGGTTCTATAGCATAACTAATGCATTTAGAAAGGCACTGCTGCCAAATCCATTTTATTTAGAAGAAATTTCCTAAATTTCTCCTGATTATTTTATATACCTGGGAAGTGAATGGGTACCTCTAAGAATTAAACGAATGCACGTATGATATACTCGTGCACAGCTGATTCTTCTCAGAAAACCACTAAACCTCGGACTAGTACCCTTACAGGAAGCTGCTTTAGCTCATGGTTTGGTATTGATTATCATTAATCAGCTAATTTTTTGCTTAGACGTACTATAGAACAGGAAACTTACCAAACACTGGTGACAAAATGATGACTGTTTAGATTTGTATAAAAATGTTTTTAACACTTGCTTAAGGATGTGGTTAGAAAACGGATTTTATTTTATCACTTTGACAGTCTGACCTTTAACAACTCTGTTAATTTTGTGAATTGAAGCTATAAATTTGTCTGATTCTGGGTTATTATAAGAAAGCGCATGATAGAAAACACCACTGCAGTAACACATACCGTGCAGTCTGGGCCGAGTTTCCGGGATAATTAACAATTGTTTGTCGATGACAAGGTGGATGTTGCTAAATTGTATTGGCAGTATGATTCAGTGACTAAGAAAGAGTAAGATAAGTAAGAATAATTATGAAATAATGAAAGAATATTTCATTATAAACACTACACAGGAACCACAATCATGCCACCTGCTCGGTCACAATTCTCACGCATGCTTAATATAGGCATCTTTTGAAAGTCGAAATTGGAATATAGTTTTTCTTCAAGCATTATCCACCTGGGATAATTTGCAGTTATTGAATGAGGTGAAGTATGGTATATAGCAGGGAAGTCACTCATTTTCACTGAGGGCCACATCCCTAAACTGCAAGGTCATCAAGAGACGACTCAACATCTATTCACAAAGGGCAACCATGAAATCTGCATATTACTTGTTTACACAATTGTATTCTTTTCCTTTATTCACAAGCTAGCTTAAAATGTTTCCTGAGTCATGAATGGATAGCTGTTTATTTAAAATAGGCTGGTTCCACATAGTGGGTGGATGATGAATTACGTTTCATGGAAATAGTTGATGCAAATAATGTACAATATTCATATAATTTAAACGCTTTTGCAGACTACATAAAATGAGTTGTAGGGCCGGATTTGGCCCACGGACCTTGGGTTTGACACCTGTGATATTAAGAATTATTGGAAGAGGGGATGTTTTGGCCTTGGCGGATAACTCTCTGAGACAGAATAATTTTCTATACAATACGGAAGCCAAAATCTATAATTCCTTTATTATTCATTAAAAATAATTTTAAAACAGACAGTCACATTGCTATGTTGAGCATGGCAATCGTGCAATAACCATTCCATTTATCGGATGGCACACCAAGAATTATTTGATGGCTTTCCACAATATGTGAAATACTAATGTCTATTATCCCCAAGATAGAAAACTAATTAGACTGCGCTGTTCCTGCAAGGTATATACTAATAACTGATGTTCAACAAATCGCACGCTGCTATGACTGTGATTTTAAAAAATGACTGAAATCAGGTATTTACTTGTAAATACTTTTTCGGTTACATCAAATTTTTAATTGATACTCAGTAATATTATTATTATTCATTCATTCATTCATTCATTCATTTTCTGAACTGCTTAATCCTAATTAGGGTCGCGGGGAACTCAGCCAACTCTGGGCGAGGGCGGGGTACACCCTGGACAGCTCGCCAGGCCATCGCAGGGCCATCAGCCACACAACCATTGCCACACAACCATTTGCACTCACACTCACACCTAGGGGTGATTTGGAACAGCCAATTAGCCTACTGTGCATGTTTTTGG